>VYZW01000197.1:0-29037 GCA_013401315.1 Balaeniceps rex
TCTACAGGTCCCTTCCCACCCAAACCATTCCAGGATTCTGTGATTCTAAGTTATCCCGCTGAAAGCAGCGGAGAACCGGGGAAAAAAAAGAGACACAAAGCCACCAGCCCAGCCACAAGGAACCCGCCATGTCCTGGCACCCCGACCACGAGGTCAATCTGCGTTTCAGAGCCATCTCAGGAAAATAAACTGGGCCCGCTCCTCCTGAGCTCGCCCCGTGGATGCAAAGCCTCCCGGCATTGCCACGCTGCTGGGTGCCGCAGCGGAGGGGGGCTGTAAGGTGCCGCTGGGCTCGTGCCCACGTGGGTGCAGCACCCGCAAAGAGCCCGGGTGGGTTCGAGGCAAACCCAGCAGCTCACAAACATCGGGCTCCAGCACCCCGATACCTCTCGCCATGCTGAGAAAAAGCACTTTGTGCTAAAATACAGGGCGGGGGGCGGGGGGAATCCATCCTCGTTCTCTCCCTCCCCTCTCCGAGGGAAAACCTCGCACAAACCATCACTTCTCAAACCCTCCAGGCTGCGCCGAGGCGAGCTCAGTCCTGCGCCGCAGAGACGCAGCAGCCCAGCCCCTTCCAGCCAGGCCACGGCAGGGAACCGTGGCTCTTATTTAAGCTGGGAGCGCCTAAAAATAACGAGCAGGAAAGTTCATTACGGCAGAGCTAAACGCTCCAGCCTCGTCCTCGGAAGCTGCCGGCAGCTCTCCCGCAGCTGGCGGTGGCGTGGACGCCGCTCGCTTGCCCGGACCCGTAATGAAACATGGGGCGGGGAGGAGGAGGAGGAGGGGGGAAACTCGGTAAATTAGATCCAGTTGATGATCCAATTAAGGTTATGTTTGCAGAACTATTGGATGCAAAAGACGGTCCCTGGGCAGATGCCACGCTGAGAAGCAGCTCGCACAAAATGGCCCTGCAGGGAGCGCGGGGGGGGTTGGGGAGATGCGTCGAGTTTCATCTTTGCACAACAGCTCAAGAGCTACATCTAGAGGTGCAGGCACCCTCCCAGCTGACGACTGCAAACGTCTTAACGAAGGATATCGCACCTTCCCGGGATATTTGCAATCTGAGCACCGTCTTCCTTCATCCCCGACAGCTACAGCTCACGTAAAAGCATGGATGTGCCTTTTTACGCAGGCGTCTGTCCCCAAGTACGAGCAGGTCCCTCCGCTGGGCTCTCCGAGCCAACCTTTGCCTCCCCCAAAAGTCCTTCTGTGCCATCGCCTCCGTCAGGGTAAGCGATAAAAGCGTTTGATGCCAGGAGAGAGGTAGCAGCAATCTTAAAATAAGGGATTAGTTCGGAAACTTAGCGTGAACGTTAATTGAATGCAAAGTGGCGTCGGGGTGGCGTGAGGGAGGGGCGGAGCGGGCGACTTTGCCGCACTTGTCACTTCCCCGGGGAGAAGGATCTGAAGGCTCAAGAAATTCAGTAACAGGGATTAGATGGAGCCCCCCAAAAAATAATTGCATTCCCCGAGCAGAGCCACCGAGCGCTCCCTTGCTTTTTGACAGGTAGGAATGGCAGCGTTAAATAAACCCGCTCCGGTGCGTCCATGCGGCGTCCTGGATCCCAATTCCTAATGCCCGGAGGAGGATTGTCACACGCGCCGTGGAAGGCGGAGAGGCTGCACCTTCCGTGGAAAGGAAAACTCAGGGATGCTCCCAGGATGGCGCTCGGCTGGCTGCTGTTTGGCACGAAGACACCACAGCAACCCCCAGAGCACATCCACGGGCGAGGGATCGGCTGCGATTCATCCGGACCAAAGGGAAAGAGCCCACCGCAAAGCTGCCGAGGCATGGATGGGACCCAGGGGTGCTGACTTGGGTGCTGCTGCTTTGGTCCATGGAGACCCCGCTCTTTCCAGGAGCGGGAACAGACCCTCTGCCACGCAACTGCTGCTTCTCCATCTGCCCCCCGCTCTGGGTCTCGTAAAGAGACTTCCTTGAGCAAACTGCGGATAATTTCTAAGGTATTTTCCAGAAAACGCAGTTTCTGCAAAGCCTGTGTAAAAACTAACACGTGGGAACTGAACCGCCCGGTAACGCGCCCAACAAACGCCGCTTCAACCTCCTCTCCCTTCGCACGACCACCACCAGAACCTCGTCCCAACTCGACCGTGCGATTTAATCGCATCGAGACTTTGGTCCGTTAACCAGAACGTCGCTCACCACTCCGCAGTGCACCCAGGAAGCTTCTATTCTCTCCCCAAATAAATCTTATCATTTCTTCTAGGGTGGAAATGCCAACTGTGAGCATCCTCTGAGCATCCTCCCGAGCACAAGACCTGTTCGTCTTTCCACGCGGGCCCCCAGCAGCTTCACTGCAGCCCCTAAAGAGCACGCCAACGTCCCCATCTCCCCTACATCCACACACACCAACATATTCCTCTCCGTAATGCCAACCGTGAGCATCCTCTGAGCATCCTCTGCATCCTCCCGAGCACAAGAACTGTTCGTCTTTCCACACGGGCCCGCAGCAGCTTCACTGCAGCCCCTAAAGAGCACGCCAACGTCCCCGTCTCCCCTACATCCACGCACACCAACATATTCCTCTCCATAAGTGGGAGAGGTGCATTTTTAACGGGACCCTGACATGGCTCCGGTTCCCTCCCCAAGCCCCTTTCCAGGGCTGGAAATGGGGGAGCTGCTTCATCACCAGCCTGAGGACAGGAGGTCGGAATCTCGCAGCTCCGCTTTAATAACGGCGCTCGACAGAGATGGACGCAATCTCCTGCAGCGTGGCGCTAGCCAGCCAGCACAGGCTGCCCTCTCTGCGGGCGTGCATCACGCACCGCGGATTTGGCAGGCGGAAAATAAGTCTTGAGCCCGGTTTTGGGGTAGGAGCACGGGCAGGGGAGCTGCCCCTTTCCTGCCTGCCTGTCTCCTGCCTTCAGCCCCCTCGGTACCGCACAACTCCGGGCTGAGAGAGCGGGAGAAAAGCATCTTTCTCCTGCGACAGCCCCAGACCTGCCTCCAACCTGGCTCCTGAGCTCCTGGGATGCGACAGCCTCTTCCTCCGGCCCTGGAGAGAAACCAGAAGAAATCCCTTAAACGATCCTTCTGGAGAAGTGAAGGCTTCAAACATGATACAGTCAGAAGCGGTTACTGTCAGCGTCACCGCTCCAGCGACAGAATCCAAGGGTTGACAGGCGTTTGGCGCGGCGAGCCAGGGTCCCCCGCAGGAACGGGGCTAGACGGAGCCGTGCCGCTCCGTATCTCACCCAGGAACGGTACCAGGAAAGGACCCAAATCCCGGCCGGGACAGCACACCAAATCAGGTCACTATATCACAGATGCTCGCCGAGCGCGGCAACGAGCGCGCGTTCCCTGGGGAAAGGGCAGGAGACCAAAGCAGCTCGTAGTTTACGACCTCTGCAAAGAGATAAACAGCACCCAGGACGGCGCGCTGCTTTCTGAGCAGGATTGAACCCGAATCCGGGGATAACCGACACCGAAGCTGCGAGCAGAGCCTCGGGAGAAGCTCCCATCCTCCCCACGTTCTGCCAAGTGTTGTAGCAAGGTCTCGCTGCCGGGAAATGGAAGGGCCAAGCCAAAACAGCATCGCTGGACGAAGCGCCAGCTGCCCAGCACCACGTGATAGCTCTCCTCGGCACAGCGCAGGGATGGATACGGCCAATTCACAACTCTGCTGAGAACTGAGCCACTGAACCTACTTACTATGCAGTTTCCACCTCGAGGAACACCGGCAGGGTATCCCAAGGGCGTTTATCCTTCCCCGGGTGGCCGCTTGGACCCCGATGTGCAGCAGAGCCCCGGAAGCGTTACGCTTTAGGGCACTTTGAGCAGTAGTAAATATCCTAAACAACAACCCCAGCCGTCAACAAGCGCTTTTGAGAAGCCAGCACCTCCTCACGACGCAGCCCCACAGTCTTCACGCATCACAAACCCCCTGGTAGCATCTTAAACCCCACTCTCAGATTCTCCACCTCCTCTTTCTCTCCCGGGCATCTCACAACCTTTTACTTGCGGTCGGAGGCCATCCCCACCCTGCTTCCCACCTCGTGATGAAGCTCCGAGCCCGGTTCGGGGATCACCCTGCCGCAGCAGGAAAGCAAAACCACCGCAGCCGCAGAAAGGCACTTGGCCGCCGCCGCTTTTGCTGTATTTACCACATTTCCAGGCAGAGACGACACCTCCGCTTGCCTTTATTTACCTTTGATCCCGCTTTCGTGATACCACACAGTTATTCGAGGTAATTTTTCTTTTTGAAGTCCTCACCTGCTTGTCACCCTGAGCTGGGGTTTTGTTTTTCTTTTTTTTTTTTTTTTTAACTCGATGCGTAGCTATGGAAACCAACTTTTATCTGATGCGCAAGAGCCTTCCGTCTCCCCAGTAGAACCAGCACAAAGCAGAGCGGCAAGCGATATTCGGACGGTTTGGGTGATCACAGTAATTGGAGAGAGCGTGGAGGAGACGTTGCCTTTCCCCAGCTCTAAGATGGGAGTTTTTAGGGGAAAAAAAAAAAACCAAAACCAAACCACACAACACCCCGAGGAGCCGCTCTCCGTAATGGCTGATTTCATACCACAAATGGAACACCTAAATCGGCAGAACTGAGGAGAGGTAGGAAGCAGTTATTAAATTGGGCTAAAGTACTGGTTTTACCGTTATCTGAAGTAACGCCTTACACCAGGATTTAAAGAGTTCTTACGAAATAAGACAGCGACTCAACACAAAGCAGGAGAACCCAGCGACAAAAGAGAATAAAGAATATTAGCTCAGAGCTTAAGACGAATTTGGAGAAGTTTTTCTTAATACCACGCGAGCCACGTTTCCATTTTAGGATTTAAACAAAAAACCAAACCCAAACCACAGCGAGAGCCAACTCAGCACATATTGCAGAGGTTTTTGTTTGTTCTAATAGAAGCAACAAGATCTCTACAGGCAAAGGAGGAGAAATAATCAATACCAGAGCTCTTGAAATGTTTAATTGGAGAGGGCTTTATTTTCTGCTTAAGAGAACTGGAACTATACAGCCGGTTTGCACTGGACCAAAGCTGGGATTTTTTTTTTTTTTTTTTTTCCGTTTATTTCGCTAAACATAAGCAATGCAGTGTAACGGGAAAACAACGACTTACAGTGTCTAAACCACAAGTGGATCGAGAGGAGCTTGAAGGAAAAAAACCAAACCAAACAGCCTTCTAGCTAAAACTGAAAATCCACAACACAGTCTGCCCTACAGCATGGCACTGTCGTGTCTAAATAATGGAGTGACCTCGGGAACGGGAAGCACGCAGCACCCTACGTACCGCTACGCAGCTCAGGCTGGCTACTGATCTTCCTGCAGTGGGAACTACTGGCCGTTAGCCCCTCTCGTTTGTATTCGGAACCAAAAGGCATCTTCAAGTTTTAGAGTCAAAGCAACGGCGGGAGCAGAGGGAGCGCCCGGTGCCGCCGCGTGACGGGACAGAGGGACGATCCTCGCCGAGACAGCTCCGCTAAGGGAAGCTACGGACGGACACCGAGGGATGGGTGCCCCACGCTAAGCTGGCTCATCGGTTGATATCTTACGGTCAATTTACGAATGGCTTTAGTAAATCAGTTCTACAAACCAACAGACCGGCCTGCGGAGCGAACGCCGCTCGCTCGGGTTAAAACCGCGTGTTGGAACAAACATGCAGAGGGTCGGGGAGTTCATTCCGTCATAGCACCAGAGTTCACGAGTCAGCTCGGCCATCGTCAGCGCTGCGCTGCAATAAATACTCTGCGTCTCTAAGAGGGTGGATGTGGGAAGCACTGAAGTGTGACCTTTAGCATTGACAATTCCTCGGCTTAGGAGACATGTCAATATAACTCAAGCAGCTGTGGCATGCCAGAAATGTCGCTTTTAACATTCTCTCTGCTTATGAAAGATGCTACTGTCTTATTTTGATTGCGTTCTCACCCTTGGCTAACCATGCATCTCTGCAGGTGAAAAACATCGTGTCAGGTGCCACAGAAGATACTGAGATATGAAATGAGCTTTTTGTTTTTTTTTTCCTTTTTTTTTTTTTTTTTTTAAACTGGATATGAAGTTCATTTGGGAGAGTGCAGGGTTGGAGTAGGTTTTGTTTTATTTTCCTTTCTTCCCCTCGCCCTTTCCTTTCTACATGTCACCAAGGCACTTCACTCTGTGCGTAGGATGATGTGGATCCCTGATTCTGTGAAAACTGGTCCGCTCATCTCACCAGCCCTCAGCGCAAATGAGGCATCTTCAAAAGGTTTCTGCATCTGACCTGCAGAGAGCAGACACCAGAAAGTTCAATTAAGCTCAGCAACGAATGGAAGATCTTTCTGAGCAAGCAAGCCTCAAACGAAGACAGCTTCCAGGCAAACAACAAAGTCACCAATTAATAACTTGCAGGGGGTGTTTGTTTTCATCTGCTCCCAGAAGATGATTCAAAACAACTCATTCACACATGCACGTAAACAGGCTTTTTCTTTTTTAAACCGGGGGTTTTGTTCAGATCCTACAGACATCGCCGCAGCAAGGACAGATACTCAGAGGGGCGCGGACCCAAAAGGCAGAGGAAATCTGTTCTGCAGACTTACTGGCACAAGCGGACGTTCGTCTTCCAGCCTCGTGTGCCCTCCAGGTACACGGGGGGGAATGGATGCGGTGTGCATTACAAGCCGCGCTAAATAATTTACAAGGCACACGTGGATCGTGTCATGACCTAGATAAGAACTGCTTTTAAGGCTCGGGTCTCCGAGTCGCTGAGTTGCAGGAGGTTTAGTAATCCAGGCTCAGGAAAGCCAGAGGTGCTCAGAGGAAGGACCCCGCACGGGGATTCACGAGCAGAACTGCCGCAGCTCTGTGGGGGCGGGGGGCAGAAGGAATAAGCGGCGCGAGCGCTCGGCCAGAATAATTCAAGCCAAGAGCAGGGACACCGGCCTGCTACAGGAGGGTTCAAGGGGGACAGTATTTCTGCCCGGTTTCCCGTGACAGAAGTTAGAGCAGAGAAACTGCCCGCCCCAGCCGAAATAATGAGGTTTTCCTGTTACCAAGGGGTTAAAGTCTCACCGGGGACTCTCAGCAGAAGGACAAGATGCCTGCGAGGGGAGGCCAGGAGGTGACAGTCCCCCAGGCACAGAGGCAACCCTTGCTCTCTGCTCTTCACGCTCGCGAAGCTTGCCTCGAGATGCCTGAGGAGATGTACAGACCGGCGTCTGGCCAAAAAGGCGACGTAAATCTCCTGTAAGTTTATGACCCTTGTCTCCAAGCTTCAAGGCGGTGCCGTAGCTTTGGGCTCCGCAGCACCATTAGGAGGGGGCTGCAGAAAGCTTCCGACGGCCGGATCATCCGCAGACATTGCGGCGATACACTAATCTCTTTGCAAATTAAACCCTCCCGACCCCTTCAACGATCGCACATCCCAGATGCGTCGCATCTAGCCCAGCGGCGTCTCCGGAATTTATGTTTTATTTCAGGACCTGCATCCATCCGTACCCCTTTCTCCAGCAAGGCAGTTAGATGCCACCGAAGATGCTCAATTCCTCCCTTTCGGGATCAGTAACAGCTTCAGCTTGGTATTTTCCCTTTCCAAAAAAAAAGTGGTTTATGACTGAAGTGACCTGGCTTTCCAGAGTTTCGCTTCTCTCATTTCAGCATTTAGATTAATTGCTAGGAGAGGCGAGCAGCTTGCCCGGCTCACAAGCTCCACTTACAAACCCAGTGTCATTTATCGTCAGGCAGACCTGCCTCGTCACCTGAATTTTTTGGTTATTTTCCACTAGGACCTGAAATCTTTCCTTCAGATGAGGTAACGGCCTCCCCGCTACACCGCAGTCGTCTTCCTCGAGCAGAAACATGACTTATTCGCAAGGTTTCAGGAAGACAAATTGAAATGTTTTAATAACTTCACCTCCAAAGTAACCAGCGCTCCAAGTTCTAACAAATTACATTTTCAGGCCAGTCAAAAAAAAAACCCAAAAAAACAAAAAAGAAAAAATATTAAAAAAAGAGGCAGAGAGGGGGATGGAGTGCCAGCTCAGGGGGTTGGCCACCACGCATGGCTCCAATGCCATCTAGTGGAAACTGGCTCTTGCAACATTTCTTCACATTTTGCTGCAGCCCAGGGAAAAAAAAACAACACAAACCAAACCAAATCTCTGTCCGTATATCTCCAAAGAACACAACGAGCTGAGTTTCCGCTGAACCCAAAACAGCGGACGCCGCACCCTAGGATGAATGTTTCATTACATACAATAAAATATCGCTGTTTGTTTAGCCCTGCCTGAAAGGATCTATCTGAGGAAGGAACTGTTGCCGAACTGTAGCAACACCGCACCCTGAAAAGGAACAGCGATTAAACCCAGTATTTTGGTGGGGGAAACTAAAATAAAACCAAACTACGTTCCTGAATACAGCGTCACCTGCCAAAGCCGGGTGGACTTCAGCTAGCAGGGGCTGAAAGAGCGACTCTGGAGCCCCTTCGGCGGTTACATCTGCAGCAGCAGCGAGCCCACTAGTGTTTTAAATATTCCCGGGGCATCCCAAGTGGGGTAACAGCCTGGCACGACGAGGCAGCTGTGCAAAATCTCCTGCAAAATCTGTATATTTGCGGCAGGGTACGAGCCCGAGACGAGCTTCTGGATGCTTCAAGTCTACGAAGCCCGAGCGTGAGCTTAGGAAAAAAGATTTCCACTAAAGCGACACGCCGGACTGCTGCTCACCGTTTCAGACGTGGGCAGCTCTCATCACAGCTCTTCCTCTGGGATCCCTGCGAGTCCCTATGACTTTGGGGCACAGATTAGAACGATAAATATTCTCTCTCCCTGGCAGGAACCTTTCTTGACCCTCTTCGAATAAAAGATGCACAGACACTCTCGCTATAAAGAGATTTTTGGGTTGTTCTTTGAATATTGTAGCTGTACTCATGACATCATCGCTTTCTATTTTCCTCCTAGTGGAAATCACTGCAAAAAACATCCGTAAGATAAAGCAAAAGAGGTTTCGATGTTACACTTTCTCATCCCAAAGATTCTTCCTCCCACAGCAGCAAATCTCATTAACGAGGAAGCATCCCCGAGCTTTTCTGTTGTCGCTCCCTCACTGCGACGATCAATAATCCTGTAACAGAATCTCTCACCAGCAACATTATTCTGGTGGGCTGTGAATTGTTCTTATTTCCGCAATTTGTTAACGGCTTTCCCATTGAAGATCAGAACGCCGACTCATTTATCTGGCACGCCGTTAGCAAGACTTCTCCGCTTCTTCCTTATTCATGGCTCATTACGCTGTGCAACTGGATTTCCATGCAGTGGAGCTGGAAAATCCTTTTCCAGAGGGAAAAGCCAATTTCATGAAGGGCGTTTGCACAACATCGCCTCTCTGCCTAGAGTAATATTATGGTTGCATTCCTAATTGGTTTATCTTCTAGGCATCAAACTCCATTTCCTGCCCAGCAGGCCGCCTAGCATATAAATCCATTTTCACGTTCGTTCCCCCAGCAGCGGGGTGCATTATTAAACCCCAGCCCCTGCCAAGAAGATCAGCGTCAACCCTGTAATCTCGATCTGGCGTTCAGGCTGCCGGGCTGAGCTCGACTTACCTCTTCCGAACGCGCCCAGATCGCCTCCTGCTTTTGCCGAGCTGCAGTCGCTAAACTGGGAAGCGAGAGATTCAAAATCCTCTTCTCCCGATTTTATCTTCTGGATGTAGCCTGTAAATAGAGGGAATAATTCCGTCAGGAGAAGGAAGCACGGAGAAATAAAAAATAACACCCCAAAACCCCACTTCAAGCGTTACATCCCACAGCAAGAAGGGCGCAAACAGCCACGTACGTGCACGAAGCGAGGTTTTCAAACCTCCGGAATGAAGACAGAGCCAGAACTAAACTTTCACAACACCCCAAAAGCACTTGTCTCAGGTTTGTTTTTTTTTTTTTTTTCCAAGCACGTTTCCATCTTTGCACCATGGCCTGTTTCTATTGAAGCTTCTATTAAATAATTAAAAAAAAAAAAAGGTGATTCCGCCTACTACTACCCCTGAAGCATGGGATTTTATTATTTGGCTTCAAAATAGATGAGATTTTGATTTCAGAAAGGCTCACCTCGGTAGAAGAACAAGCATGAAGAATCCCCGAGGAGTGACTTATTTGGCAAGACAGCTTTTTAAAAGGTCAGTTAAGAAATATTCGTAGTCTTAACCGAGAGCTCTGCCTCGCTGTTCTGAATCCTTCTGGACCAGCGGAACCCCCCCACCCCGTTAGCTCGTAACAAGAAAACCTTGGAGATAAATCATATTTTCCAGTCAACAGCTTGATAACGTTATTGGGGAGCCACTAATTACAGCTACTGACTGCTCTCGGAGCTGAGCAAAGCACAAGTGCCGCTGGCACGTCCCTTAACACCGCGCGAGGCAGATTTTCGTGGATTCTTGAGACGACGCGAAAATCCCGCGTAATTTCACGCAACTCGACCAGCTTGGCTCCTTCATTAAAAGCAGCGTAACCACGAATCAAAATCCCAAAGCCATCACCAGTCCGACTCGCAGCCACCCCCCACCAAAAGGCAATTTAGTACCAGTTGCAAGAAACGTTTCTGCACAAGGACAGCCGTGGAAGCTGGACTCGAAGCCCACGACCAGCAGCTATACCTGCTCTAGGTCTGGCTGCCAGTTAACCCTCCGCCTTCCCAAAGCAGCCGGCTCCTGCCGGAGGGGCTTGCCTTCCGCGCTTGGGACCGCAAGTGATAAATTAAGACTAAATTACATCGCAAAAATCATTCGTCCGTGTATTTTAAGCAAGGGAGCTTAAAATATTATTTTAAGGTTAAAATTCCCAGAGGAATCCATCCACGCGCGCCCTGAAGCGCAGAGGAGCAGCCCCAAACCAGCGCTCCAGCTTCCAACCCAAAGCAACTCTCCACACTAACTAACGCTAAACTTATTTCTCACTAGAGATCTGTTTCATTTTTAAATCCCTCTTTCCAGAAACCTCCCGTCGCCAGCTTTTGACAGAATCGGCAAAGCGTGACTGTATTCCATTTTAGACCTGAGCAGTCTTCCACCTTCAAAGAGAAATACTGAGAAGCAGCTGGCTTTCTGTAACAGAGAAATTAAGAGAAAAGAAATGTCGTTCTACGCCCTCGGAGCTATTACGTCTCCCGATTTCGATAACCAAACTTTCTATTGCAGGGCACTCCCATGTAAGCCCTGTAGCCTGCATGTATAAAGAGTCTGCACTTTGCTAGATAAACCTCTAAAAAATAAAAAAATTGGGCTAGGCGTCGTTTATCCCAACCGCAAGCAGTGGAAGATCCCTACCTGAAAAAGGGTGACGAGCGTAATTCAGGAGCCAGGCTTTATTATTTGGAGGGGTGCTCTCACAAAAGGAAAAGGGCGTTTTCTGATGCAAAAGGATGAGGAATTAAGTCTTTTCGAACTCATTTTAATGCTACATACTTGTATGCACCTGAGGAAATATCCGTGAGGGCTGGGGGTAGGTAAAAAAATATCCCTTAACGAGAGAATGGAGGTTGCCTCTTAGGAGCTGAGGTATCCAGCAGCAACTGAAAAAGCGGGCTATCGATTTTTTAATTAATCCCTTTATTGCAGCCTAATGCTTGCAAGACCAAAAGGAAGGGGATTTTAAGTCTTCAGATTAATCTTCTAGCCTACAGCCCATTTTTCCTCCCCAATTCAGTCGTCTCTCTAAATCAGCTGCCGCCAGCCGAAATCTCTGGAATTCAGCAAGGTGTTCAGGACAGCCGGGTTTGCTTTTCCAGCTGGCCAAGCCAGGAGGAAGAGCTCCCCAAAAAATGGGAATAGGAGATTGATTATCTCTTGTTCTAGATTTTTTTTTTTTTTTTTTTTTTTTNCATCCTGAATATAATTCCAAAGCCATAGAAAATTCTTTTAATTCCTAAAGTGCATAACCTGCTTTAACAGAAAACACCAGCATTGGGATTGCCACCGAAGTGACATTTCCCACATTTATCCTACCCGCTGCCTAGAGCGCACCCGTACAGGCGGAGAAAGTCTAACGTGAGAGTCTGCAACTCTACAAAACTTAAGGCAACCGCTGCTTATCCTGCGTTAAAAAAAGGATTATTTATCTGGGCGGAAGACAGTTCACGGCATTCAGATGGTTTAGGAAAGAAAGCGGTACCGGTTCATCCTATTAAATTAAGCTGCTTGAGCATGAACAGCCTACTTGCCGACAAAACAGAGTTTATCCTAAAAATATGTATTTGCACCACCATAAATACGTCTGTAATTGCATAGAGCCGCCAGGCCCCAGCAAGAGCCCGTCACACAGCACACCCAGAAGCATCAGGAATTACAGCTTTAAGATATATACCGATATGAAAGTAATAAAGCATCCAAATTAAGGATCAGAGTGGTTACATTTATCTCCGAAACTGCCTGCCCTGGTCACATCAGCAGGCGCCGAGGGATGAAGAGGGTTTCACAAGCTTGTGAAGGATAAAAAGCAACTACATATTGAAATAGAATTTAGTTATTAAACCCTCCTAATTTTACGCTAGCGACCAGCCCGAGAGCAAAATCTGCCTGTCAAGCAGATGAGGGTTATCCCGGCTAAAGCCTGAGGCCGTGGTAGTTGTCCTCACCTCTACCAGAACAAGACACCTTGTGGCTAAACTTTGGCTCTCTGCGAAGTGGGATTAATGAGCCTTTTCCCCAAGATGATCTCAGCTGTTGAGAACAAATTATGCAGATTAGGTACTGTCCAGGTTTTAAAAAACTACCCCCCCAAAAAAAAAAAAAATCTCCAGGCGTAAGTGAAATTGAGTAATGGGAGATCAGTGCAAAACGAGCAAGATGAAGAACGGCAACGGATTGTGCTGAAGCGGGGAGTATTGGGGAAGAGGAGCTTGCAGGGACTGATTTTGGGATGAATCCTAGCTGATTCTGCAACAAGAAACAGGGATAAAGTAACGAAACATGCAAATAACGAGCTGGAGGGTGGGGAAGCACTGTCAGCAGAAAGGAGGATCAGAATATTAAACACGACCCGAATGACCAAGCAAGATCCAACAACGTCAAGCGAACTCACGCACGTATTTACAAACGCAGCACAAAAAAAAATCTGCTGTATGCAGAGAGCTCCATCGGGAAGAGGCGGACGTAAGCGCGGAATTACAAATAACTCCGAAACGGGCGGTATGATTTTAAAAGCCCGAAACGCAGCGCTGAAGTCATGGTATCCTCAGCGGAGAGGAGGGCAGTAGTAAATGCCACAGTAGAAGGGACTGCCAAGAGCTAAACCGAAATATTGCATACCACGACGAACCCACGCTCAAGAGAGATTAATCGAAACTGAAGTGCAAAGGAGGGCTAAGAGTAGAAACGGCAGAAGGGGGTGACCTACATTACCAGAAACTGGTGAGCTCAGCCTGCAAAAAACAGCCTGGTAAAGAGCAGGGCTCTCTAAATCCACCGAGAGGTCACCACCAGGAAGAAATTAAGTTTAATTAAGTAATTAAACAACACTAATGCAAGAAAAACCGGATAGAAACCGATCATAAGCAGTATTTAGCTAGAAACCGGGTTTCTACACATCAGAGCAAAGAGGGTCTGGAATAACCTTCACAGCAAACTCACCCAGAACCTTAACTGCCTCTTAAACGGCGCTTGATAAAGCTTCCAGAGGGGACTACGAGGTTTCGCTACCTTTCGTATCAGGGTCAGGCTCCAATCTGAAATCTCTTCCCAGTCCCACGCTCCCCGCGATGTTCTCACCTACCAGAAAGGCACCCGGGGAGCCGAGTCCTCCAACTCCCGCCGTAACACGAGGGAAGAGCTAACCTACATTTAATTCTCCGCTGCAACTTCCTTAACGGATTAAAAATTATTCAGGGACGTCGCACCCCTCCAGCTCTCTCGACTCTCCTCCCTTATTATCGGAGGAAAGCCATCAAATGGAGTATTTGACATCAGTCAAGTTCACCTAGCGAAAACATTTATCTTCAGTATTGTCCCCTCTCCTGTGGGAACAAAGAGCTCCCTAATCAAATTTCTTTCTCAGATTTTTATTGCATAAAGCATTAAGACCAGAGCTAGATTCGGAGGGAGATCGCAGACGTAACCGACCTCCAAACAAACCACGAAAACGTGCGGTACTGTGCCTGTCAAACCAATTCCTCCCCGGAGACCTGCTTAGACAATTCTACGCCATAATTACATTCACCAGGCACAGTACATCTGCTCAGAGTTCATCGATGCCCGACTGTCGGGAGCCGTAGCGGAGCTAAGCCGTGCGTCCTCCAGTAAGTTTCTGTTCTTCTAGAAACATAACTTACGGTCATTTTCAAGAAGCCACCATAAAATAATTAATCATAAGCTGATGGCCTTCCCAGGAATAGGGTTTATCGAGGACAAATGCGGACAGAAAGGTGGTCAGGGGTTGGTTTGGGTTTGGTTTTTTTTGACAATGATGTTCCCATTATAGGAATTAATTCCCTAATAGCCTTTATGAAGAAGACAAGCAGGGCATTTACACGAAGTTAAGTTTTAATCACGACACTTTCCTTTTCAGCCACCGCAGAGAGATTACGAAACCTAAGAGTTATCTGATAGCGAGAAGGCTCTGAAGCTGTCAAGCTTCATCTCATTCTTTCCAGCTAAGGAAAGTTTAAGCTGTTTCTTTCCATCACCTTACCAGGTAGCAAAGAACTGCGGCACCTCAAAGAAAAGCACCCAAACAGAGAACGATGATGACTGTTGAGTCCAAATAACGTTATTTGGGCTTCTAAAGATAACCAGTTTACAGAACATCTACGTGTCAAAAAGCCTACCTGGTCACAAGCTCCCGAAATACCTCTTTAGAGATAGCAAGACAATTTTCCTTTCTAAAAATATAAATGATTCCCTCTTACAAAGATCCAAGTTCACCAATGCCTGCTTAAAACACACCAGCGTCGCGCATCATTTAACCTCTGATCTGTAGAAAGCTCTGCGCTGGCTTTTTGATGACCATCGCTCCAAGAGAGGGGTCTACAACGGTTTTATTCTTTAAAAAAACAAAAAAAAAAGATGAAAGAGAAGAGAGAGACAGAAGATTTGCAGCTCGGCTGAAATATTTCAATCTATTTATCTTTGCAACTCCCTTGGCACAGGTCTCCACACTAGGTGTGCATCCCGCTTTATCACCTCCGGCCACGCTTTCTCAGCCACCCTAACCCGACGGAGACAATTCCCGAAGAAAACTCCCATCCGTGCCAGTTAATTTAACCTCCCCTTCCAAAAGGCGGTGAGCAGATACCACCTGCTGGTCACTGCCTCGGTGCTTCAAGTTATTCAGCAAAGAAATTTCCCCTCCCAGGGCTTTCAAACAAGAAAGTCCTTACATTTATTGTTGGTTAGGACCAGGGCAATAGCCAAAACACCCTCCCTATCTTCCCCGCCTCATTGCTGAAGCCATAAAAGATAAGACAGGCCCCGTGCTGCGGTACGTATCTGCGCGCTCGCAGCGCGTCAGCTAGCCTTCGCAACCTCGCTGCCAGAAAAGCCAAAGCTGCCCGCTAAAAAGCACGGTCTCAGTTTCATCCGTTATCAGCGGGACCGATCTAAACCTCACCCCAAGCCCCCAAATTCCTTCTCCTAAGAGGTAAAAGCCAGTAGTAGCAGCCAGACTTTGAACTTGCTTCCGTAAGATCAAAACCTCAACGTTGGAAGAAACGCGACATCAACTCAATTCTACTGCCAGAGTCGCAAGGAAAAAAAAAAAAATCTAGGCTGCAAAGATTAACACCACCTCTCAGCGGGAGGCACGCAGCGCCCTCGCTCCTAGACCAGATCACGAACCAGAACGCTTTGGGAAAAGCCCGAGCCGATCAGGTCAGCCGTCCAGCCTCGTGCGAGGCTGATTGCCTCCTACAAGCAACTTGATTTCAAGCAGAGGTTAATCAGAACTTACTCTAAGTTGCTGCTAGGGGAAGGAGTCAAGTGACATTAAACAAAAAGAAATGTTTAAAGAACATTTGTTGTAGCTTTAAATAATTTTATTTTTAATATAAAAATATACATTTACAAAGAAAATACAAACAAACCTCTGGAATAACATTACAAAAAAAAAAAAACACAAAGGGGAAGACACACGGGCTGGGACCTATCTTTACGTCATTTAATCATACAGCAAAACTGTTTCTCCAAGTGGCTGGGCCACACAGAAGTCCACGTTCAAACCACTTGGCTTAAAAAACTTTGCTTTAGCAAGTTCAGGACACACTGAACCACTCATCTCGGGGTCCAATTCTAGCCTTAAAATGACTTTTCCCCTTCAACAGTATCATATTCTCTCTCTCTCCTGCATTTACTTGCCATTTATAAGCTCCAGTGCCTCATCTTTGGTCCGCGTGATCTTTTCCTGCCTCCACGACGAGGGTCTTCTGGACTGGTTGTGTTTCACCAAGAGATGCGAACATCGCACTTTGCTAGGCTCCCCTTGGCCGTTCTTCCCGCTGCCGCTGGGCCGTTCCCACTGGCTGGCATTTGTGATGTGGTTGAAGTAATAAACACGGCCTGCGGACAGAGAGAGGGGGCTGGGGTTAAAAAAAAAGCTCCCGGCAGACCCTGAGAATCAGCTTCTGGCCCCAAGAATCAGCTTCTGGCCCCAAGAATCAGCTTCCTGACCCCGAAAGCACACAAGACTAGATTTCTGCGAGCGCTCGGCCACATCCACGCAATGAGCTCAAACACACGAGGTTAGGAAACAAGACTTTACAACTCCACATAATTTCCTACGCGAGCGTTGCCGTCGGGAAGCGCCTTTAGTCAAAGCAGCAGGCTCCAGCTGCCTTTCCAATTGGCGACGCTCCCGCAGATCAGCGGCAGAACGCCCACTGACACAGTCAGAAACCCTCAACACCCCCAGGCAACACCCTGCCACTGCTGAGAAGGCACCGGTGCCGCGTTTCTGGCCTGGGGATAAGATCACGTTTCACTCTAGCCCTATTTACAAGGGTGAAACAGCGTAAAGCCTCCCTGCTAAGCACACCCCGCAGCAAATGTGGCGAGTTACCGTTAGCAAAGGTCGCATCTTTGCACGGCACAGATCTTCCCTTCTGAAAATCAGCTTTTTTCTCCCAGAAAATAAAACCTTCCTGCACAAGATATCCACGGTTTCCCCAGGCAGCAGAAAATGAAGCTCCTGTGAAGTCACCTCTCGACACATTTGGCATTAAAGCCAGGTAATCCTGCCACTCAAAGGCCTCCCAGTGCTCAAAGCCACGCGTGCGTTTACCTGCGATAACCCACAGCATCGCTCGAGACGATTTCTGCTTTCTTCTAGCGAATCATTCATCCCAAAGCTCTCCAGTGGAGCTAGAAGCAGACTAAACTCGAGAAAAAAGCCAAGCAAACCAAGGCGAGGGATTGCAACAGCAGAATTCTGCAGCGGGAAGCTATGACCCGGTAGCAAAGAGCCCAAGTTCCCGGTCGCAATCCTAACCAACAGCCTAGACCTGGTAACTCCAGCCAGCCGCGGAGCTCCCTCCCTCCCTCCAGAACGCTTAAACCACGCTAGTTCTGGCAAAGAAGGGTTCACACGGGGCCAGCTTCTCTCTCAGCCTCCCTAGACCCATCGTGCCCACCTCAAACGAACGAGCAGAGCAGCCAAGCCGATAAACACGACCTCCCTAGGAAGCGCTTTTGAGCCACTAAGCGTGGAAAGCTCTGGCCGCAAAGGACAAAACCCGGCGGAAAGCACCGTCCTGACCAACAGCTTCCCTCCCCGAGCCACCGAGGGCAGAGCGTCCTGCCCCGCTCTCCCCCGGCCTTTTACAAAAAGGCTTCCCTCGGCTCTGCCACCCTGCCCCGCTTCCCTCCACCAGTTACCCCACACGGAGCAACCCCCCCCGGCCCCACGCATCCGCACGACCCGGGCATCGCTCCCCTGGCAGACGACGGTCCCAGGAGCCGCTTCGCCCCCAGCCCCACCAAGGCCAACCCGCCCACCCAGGGCCACGACGCCCCTCGGGCACGGCAGCCCCGGAGCCAGGCACCCCGCAGAGCCCCACCGGGGCTCCCAGGCCCGCCCCGAGCCCAGCTCTCCACACCCCGCCGTCCTCAGGGCCCGGGCCCCGCTCACAGCCCCTCAGACCCCGCCGAGGCCCAGGCCGGGCCCACCGGGCCGCACCCCCACCGGGGCCCAGGCCGGGCCCCCGATGCCCCGAGGAGCCCGGCCCGCCGCCCCGGGAGCGGGCACCCCCCAGCCCCTCCGCTCCCATCGCCGCCGCCCGTACCGGAGCTGCGGCTCATGCGCTTCTCCCAGCCCGCGGGCAGCTTCTCCTCCTCCGCCATCTTCCCTCGCCTGCGCCTCCCGCACCGCCCGCGCCCGGCCCGGCCCCATTGGCGCGGGGAGGCGGGGTGATCCCGCCCCCTCCCTGCTCCCATTGGCTGGAAGGAAAGCGGCCCCCAACCACCCCGCTCTGCCATTGGCGAAAGCGCCCGCTCTTCTGGCTCTCATTGGCTGCGGGCGGGAGGCCGCATTGAGCCCGGAAGCGCTCCTGGGCACGTGACGCAGGCGCGGACGGCGGCCGCGGGTGGACAAAAGAATTCGGAGCGCGTAGGGAAAGAGCAGCGCGCTGCTCCCCGTCCCGGTTCGGCGGCTCCCGGTGCCCCTTCCCCGCCGCCCCCGGAGCCAGACAGCAACCAGAGACTCGAGAGACACGTTTATTATAAACCACTTAACCACTACAGTAGGTTTAGAACCTCAGCATGGCTCCAGCTCGGCCATACCGGGGGTGGGAGGCGGGGAAAACGGGGATTGGGGCGGGGTCCCACGGAGAAAAGAGCACCGAGGGGAACCGGGGGAAACCGGGAGGGGATGGCAAGCGCTACTGGTAGTAGAGCTCCAGGTTCATGCCATCGTGGATCTCATCTGGAGGATGGAGTTAAGGAGAAGGGCGGAGATGGATGGGGCTGGGGGGAAGGTACGGAGCGGACCCCCCCCGTTAACACCGTAAAACACCCGCCCGGAGAAGGATACAGTCGCCCAGCGTGACGTGATCCTTGAAGATGGTGTACCTGCGGGGACGGAAAACACAGCTATCAGGCGGCCGGTACCGCCTCCACCACCCCGGGGCCCCCCCGGTCCATCCCGGGGCAAGCGCTGCTTCTACCCCCCGGCCCCACTCACCACTTCTTGAGCACGATTTTATCCCAGCGGGTCCCGGTCTGCGCCGCGATCAACTTCTTCAGGTCGCGGATGGAATCCTCCGTGCTGGCGGGGCCGTTAAGGAACAGGGGGAAACCGGGAAGAGCCCCCCCACCTNGGGTTAACGGGGAGGAGCGAAGAGGCACCGGGAGGGGGAAGGAGGCACCGGGGGGGTTGTCGGTAAGGAGGGGCGTTAAACAGAGAGGTCCCGACCCCACCGGAGCCCCCCCAGTGCCCGCCGAGCCCCCCCGGTACCCACCGAGCTCTGCGTCACTCCGCCACAGCCGCTACCGAGCCGGAACCGGAAGTTACCGGCAGCTGGGCCGGAAGCGGAAGTGACGCGCACAACGGCCGCCTCATTGTCGTGAAGCGGCCAAGATGGCGGAAGCGGTGGGGATGGAGCTGCCGGTGCTGCCCGACTCGGTGCTGCTGCGGGTCCTGGCGCTGCTGCCGCTGCGGGACCGGCTGCGGGCGGCCAGGTGGGACCTCCCCGACCGGCCCCGGCCCCCCCGCCTCCCGCCGGGGCCCCGGCGCTGATCGCCTCCCGCCTCCCCGCAGGGTCTGCCGGCGGTGGCAGCGGCTGGCGCTGGACCGGACGGTCTGGAGACATGTGGATCTGAACCCGCACCGGGTACGGGCCGCCCGGCCGCCTTCCTGCACCGGGCGGCGGGCAGGGGCTTGATATTGGTGGGGGGGATCACCCCACTGCAGGCAGGGGCTGAGATGGGGGGGAGGTCACCCCACTGCAGGCAGGGGGCTGATATTCGGGGGGAAATCACCCCACTGTGGGCAGGGGGTTGATATTGGGGGGGAAAATCACCCCACTGTGGGCAGGGGATTGATATTGGGGGGGAAAATCACCCCACTGTAGGGGTCACCTCACTGCAGGCAGGGGGCTGACACTGGGGGGGGGGGGCACCCCACTGCAGGCGGGGGGCTGGGATGGGGAGGAAGATCACCCCAGTGTGGGCAGGGGGCCCCCCCTGCCCACCCCCTGGGAACAGGCCGTTTTCTTTCTCACCCCCAGATCAGCTCCCAGACCCTGTGGCACGTGGTGCGGCAGCGTCTCCGCGACAGCCTGCGGACGCTGCGGGTGCGGGGCATGCTCCGCTCCGGCAGCAGGCAGCGGCTCCTCTCCCCGGCGCTGCTGGCCGCCCTCGGGAAGCGGTGCCCCCAGCTCCACCGGCTGTGCCTGGCCGAGACGGACCTCCGCCCCGTCCCCTACGAGAGCATCCCCCCTTCCCTCACGGCGCTGGAGCTGAGTCACTGCGAAATCCCCGCCGCCTGGTTCTGCGGCTCCGCCGCGAGGGCCCTGCCCCAGCTGCAGCACCTCGTTGTCCGCAACGTCCCTGCCTTTTCCGATCGCCATCTGCTGAACATCTCCTCTCAAAGCCGCCTGAAGACGCTGAGCCTTTCTGGCACCTACCGCATAACGGATACGGGGATTCAGAGAGCGGCTCCGCACCTGGAGGAGCTGGAGCGCCTGGTGCTGCGCCACTGCGTCATCGGCGACTCCGCCGTGGACTTCGTTGGGCGCCACATGAAGCATCTCCGGTTCCTGGAGATCAGCAACGCTTACTCCCTGACGAACGCGGGTCTGGCTTGTTTAGCGACCCTGCAGCGCTTGGAGTCGCTGTGCCTTGACCTCTGCGATAAGATTTCCCCCGGTGCCGTTATTACTTTGTGCCAAGCGCTGCCCCAGCTGAGGAACCTCAAATTAGGTGGGGCTCGCTTTGAAGACGAAGTAATCGATAAAATTCAGGCGAGTTTGCCCCACTGTAGTTTTTCACGTGCTCCTTGACACGCAGCCCGAAACAGCGGGGCTTTTGGCATTTGTTACTACGCCTCAAGCGCTCCTTTTTGGGTAAAACCTGTTTTCCTGGGATCTGCTGTACGTATTTTTGGGACAGAATTTTTGTTGGGGTTAAACCAGCGAGTGCGTCGCGTAAAACGGTTTGTGGGGGACTTGCTTTTGGTAGGATCCCCCCTTTTCCCTGGATCAGGGGAATAGGAAAGCCGGGAAGCACCCAGCCTTTGGGAACCCCGCTGATGAGCTGACCAAGGACTGGCTGAGGTTACAACTTTAACCTCTGCCTGCTCCTCTTCCCCCGCCGCTAAACATCAGGCAGCAGCTTAACGAGCACAGAATTCAAGGAGCAAAGTGAGGCGCCTTCCTGCCACTGAAAAAAAAAGGGTCTGGCAGCCCAAACCCCAGACTTCCAGTTAATATCTAACTCCGATTGCTTAACCTCCCTGCACGTACGCTCCAAACTCTGCTGGGGAAGAAACACCTCAGCGACACGTTGCAGAGCTGCTGTTTTCTTGGAAGAGCTCAGGCGACGCGCCCAGACGGCGAGCGTTTTCAGTGCAGGATGTCGTCTTGCTTCTACTTCCCTTCAAATTCAGTTCGTCAAGTTACTCTTCAGGAAGGCTTTGGTCACGGGGCTTCCCGAACGCCCCCTCCCAAGAGCTGCGCGTCCCATTTGCGCAGCAAACCAGGCTGGTGCGGGCTCACGGGCAGCGCACGGGGCTGACGTTACCTCTGGGTTTTGCCGGGTCGTGCAGCGGGAGCAGCCACGTTTCCCTGTCGCTTTTTATTGTCCGCGTTCTCCTCCTCCTCCTCCCCGCAATGTCGTAACCCCAGATAACTGACAGTGAGCGTTGTGACATTGCTGTCCTTAGGTCGCGGATGTTTTTAAATCAAATCCTGTGTTTATTAAATAAAAACGCTTTTGATTTATGTTTTCTCACGCTGCAATGTTTTAACTGAACTAACATCTTTGTTAAAATAAAGAAGTCGGGCAGCTTTTGACACCGAGCGGTGTCCTCGGGTGAAGAGGACGCTGTCCTGGGATGAAGGTACGTCCCAGCTGTCCTGAGACAAAGGTACAAGCGGGGACATGGAGTCAGCACGTCAGCCACGCTGCAGCGATCCGGAGCTTGGCACGGGAGTCCCTCAGGGAGACCCATCGATTTGTCTCCCGATTTAGTCAGCCCGTCACTCCGAGCAGAGCTTTTCCCTTACGGCAGGGGAACACGTGGAATTACAAAGAGCTCCAACAAACCCCCGAGTCCTGGATCCTCTTACACCCCGATCCCGTCCCCGAGAGATTCTCCTACGTTGTTTGCGTCCTCCCTGATCCAGACCGGAGAGAGGTGAACCGATGTTTCCCGCAGAACATCGGTCGCTCTTTCCCCCCCCCCCCCCCCCTGGGAGCTAGGAGAGACGTGCGCGTTCTCCGAGGCAGCACAGCAGAAGGATTAATGTCTCGGCTGAGCCTTTTTGGGGCTCTGCCTCAAAATACAGCCGGTTTCCCCCTGCCCTCCATTCAGCTTATGCAATAAACCGGTTTTAGACAGACCTGGATGGCAGTGACCCCGCGTGTGACGAAACCCTCGTTGCCCTACATCTCGTTAACAGCCGGTCTTTGTGCCCTGGCCTCCTTTCTGTTCCTATCCACAATCTCAGTGTAGCTTTGGGGCAAATAAACAATGGTAAAATGCCCCAGCTCTGCTTTGGAAAGCATCCCAAGGCCGCCGGCTTAATAACTCCTGCTCCGTGTTTATCGCAGGCCCAGAGATTTACGCTGGAGTAATTAGCGTTATTAAAACTTCAAGCGCTATCTGTCCCAGCACTCTCCGGGCTGGGAGAGCAAAGGTAAAACAGCAAAAGGGAAAATTAAAACCGGTAAAAAAAAAAAAAAAATCCGTCAGTCAGTCAAGGCGCAGCTCGACGCGGCGAAAACCTAAATGTTCTCTCAATGTTTGCAGCGGGACGTTTGCGAGCCCGCCGGCGCAGCGCTCCGAACAACGTAATTTAATATCCGAGGGTCCCAACTTGCCAGTTTTCCATCATCTCCGCAGAGCACGTAATTGCTAAACGTGGAATAGCACGGAACGGCAATTACAAGTTTACACGGCCCGAAGCGGGCTTTTCAGGGTTGGAAGCGGGAGGGGAGCTGTAAATATGGGATGACCGCGGGCACATTAGAGGAATAAAGGACTGGAAGGGTTTTCTGGAATCATCCGTTCTGTTTCTGCCCCGGCAGAACAGCAGCTCACCCTCCTCGCACGTCTACCGAAGCTTTTGGAGCGCTGTTCTACACCCTCATTGCTTCAAATTTCCAAATTCGGGGGGTTTCTACTCCGTTTATCTCCATTTCGTCTTCTGCCAACCTTCGACTCGAACGGTTCTTCCCCCAGCCCCACCTTACAGCTGGCTATACGCACATCATGGCATCAAAGCCCAACTTTTTTTTTAAAAAAATACAGAATAAAAGACTTAGAGAGAGCCAGCTACACCCTCAGCGAAGCCAGGGCATGAAACAGCTCTCAGAGTCCTATCAGGGCTGAGCGGAGCAGAAGTCCGCAGCCACCAAAGTGAAAAGAAAAGTCAGAGCCACCCTAAACTTTCTGGGTGATGAACCACCGCAGGGAGCGACCCTTCCTCAGCGAGCTGCTCCTCCGCCCCCGTCGCACACGGATTTATCCGGCACGTTCGTACGGGTGCTTTATCAGCCCCAGATCTGTTTTATTTTCTTGGGCGAGCGCATCTGTTGGGGCGCTGCTCGTGCTTTTAGCTTTGGTTTCCAAACCAAAGCCCGTTTTCTGTTTTCCAAAGCCGCTCGTTTCCACACTTGGAGGAAACGCCTTCCGAAATTTGAGAATTTGCCCTTTTTTCATCCAAAGGGATGGGGAAGAGTTACAAACAAAAAGGCCACCCGGCTTGGCTGAAGGAAAAACCTCCCGACAGATGAATTACTGGAAGCGGCCACAATCCAAGCTGCTATTTTGAGTGGACAAACCAATAGGACGCAGCCTGAAACGCTGCTGGTTAAATTATAACCTTTGGACCGAACATCCCTAGAGGTATTGCAAGGTATTCCAGAGATCCTGGTGAAAAAGCTGCTGCTTCCTTGGTCCTTCAGCTGCATCCCCCCCAGGCAGCGCTTACCAGGATGGACGAGGAACATCTTCACGACGATCTACACGTTTTTGAAGGTAAACTTCAGCCACGCCAGCCCTTCAACCCCCCTGGAGGAGGTGGGCAGGAGCGAAGAGGGTAACGAGTCTGTATCTTGTAGCGTGGTCTTGCTCCACCAACATGCTTGGTTTTGGAGGAAGAGGAAGGTCCGTGCTCACCTTCCTCCTCTGCTTAAGCAACGTGGCTAATCAGCTCTAACGGGGTTAATTGGTTGGGATGGGGAACCCCACCCTGACGAGCTTGTCCCTGGGGTTGAGGCTGAGGTGGAAGCTGAGGGAAAGGGACGTTGCTGCGGCTGTGGGCCGTCACCGAGATGAAGGGCTGCTGGTGGTGCGAAGCTGGTGGTGCCCAACCAGCAACGCCTGAGAGGGTTCAGCTGTGGAAGTGTCCCGGACCGGAGTAAAATCAGGCTCTTCCTGGGGCCTTCCCAAGCCGAGCTCCCCAAACCCAGCAGCCCAGCACCCTTGCAAACCTCCCAAGGTTGAACCTTGGAGCCCGTGGGTATTTCCAAGGTTGAACCCCTCCGAGAAGGGCACCCAGGGCCAGCAGAGAGCCCTCCAGACCGCACGCCGTCCCTTGGGGAACCATTTCCCCTTTGAAAAGCGTTACTAGACAGCCGGCAGGCTTTTCAAAACACGTCACGGCCCAAAACTACATGGCGCAAGCTTAAAATTTCTTTTCATTTTGCTTACGTGGTACCTCAGATCACCCGCCCTGACCTTCGGCAAGGCCGCTCCAGCGCTAACACAAGGCGCTGCATGACAGCCACGGGTTTTGGGGTGCTTTCAGCCCCCCACGTTGGTCCAAACAGGAATTATCATCAACGTTTTGGCTTCTGTAGCAAATAGTTAACTATTCCGGGTTATTTATTAACCCTTCTATAAATGCAACCGGCAGAGCTAGGAAAAAAAATCCCAGTGATCCGAGGGGAATATTTTCACATCTCTTTTTTTTTTTTTTCTTTTCTTTTAAAGACAGAAACTTCTTCCAGCAGAGGCTGAGATCCGTTTTCACGGTATACTTGATACTGGGCCTCTACTTATTGCTGATCACCATCCTGTTCGCCGTGTCGTTCTCCAGAGGTACTGGGACATCTTGGAACCGATTCATTAGGACCAAGAGATACGGGAGGTCTGAGTGCACGCTCGTGCTCTTAGAGGACTCTATAGGTCCTAATTCCTATAGGAATTATATTCCTATAGGAAAGGGGGACCAGAGGAGCTCCCAGACTGTCCCACGTAGCGACCGCTGATGTCCATGCCACCATCTATATATAGAATATCTATAAAAATATAAAATACTGGCTAATCCAAGCCAGTATTCCAAGTTTTCTGGGATGTCTTTGCCCCGCAGGCTGCTGGAAAAGTGCATCCCCGGCAGATTCCAAGTTTTCTGGGATGCCTTTGCCCCGCAGGCTGCTGCATCCCTGGCAGATTCCAAGTTTTCTGGGATGTCTTTGCCCTGCAGGCTGCTGGAAAAGTGCATCCCCAGCAGATTCCAAGTCTTCTGGGATGTCTTTGCCCCGTAGGCTGCTGGAAAAGCGCATCCCCAGCAGACAAAACAAGCCGGAACAAAACAGATCTTTAGCCTTGCTGGGACGAGGCGCTTGCAGGCAAGCCTCGGGGCGCACGGGTGGCAACGCAACCGATAACCCAGCATCTCTCCGTCCCTCTCTCTCAACAGTTTCAGCCATTTCTTCTCAACTCAACGAGGTGCGCCCGGAGTGGAAACAGAACTTTTCTGGCAGGGATTTGCTCTGTAAGTCCTGGCTGCTGCCCAAGCCCACAAGCTTTTCTACCCCGCTGAAGTTTCCCTAAATTGTCCCCCCAGTGTTCCCGCTCCGAATTGCTTCGCTAAGGCAGCGCAGGGCATCCCTCCCCGTCTGGGTTTGCTGCTCTGCCAGCAGCAAACACTTCTATTATATTTTAGACAAAACCCAAATTTTCCCTGTGAGAGGAAAGCCTGGTAGAGGCTTTTTCGGGCGCCTGTTGCCACCTCACAGCAATCCAACATCCAGTGATCTTCAGGGCTGTGCCGTTGTGTCCAGACCAGTTTCGCACTGGAAAACCCTGCTGGGAAAACCCTCTTGGCTGGGATAAGCCCAGCGAGGACCGGCTCGACTGCCCGCAATCCCCCTGACTTCCCCCCTGCCCTTCTTTTGCCAGTGTTTCCCTGCGGACCCGGATCCAGGGAATGGGAATACTTTGATGGAAAATGTTACTACTTCTCCCTCACCAGAACGAGCTGGCACAAGGCGAAGACTCAGTGCGAAGAGATGCACTCGCAGTTGGTGATCATTAACAGCTACGCCAAGCAGGTAAAGACCCCCAGCTCTAGGCAGGAAAGCCCAGGCTTGCCCGAATCCTGCCCGCAGCGCCAGCCTGCCGCAGAGCCCCCCCAGCACCCCCCCGGCTCCCTGCTGCCATCCTGCTCGCCCCAACATCGCTGGGCGGCTGAGAGCTGGCGCTTGTTATCCTTTGCATCAGCCAGCAGAGAGCAGGCAGAACCTGCTCTGCCTGCCCGCTGCCTGCATCCAGGGCTTCTCTTGTATGTGTGCGGGATGCTTAGGCACAGCACCGGCACCTATCCTGCTCCTCCACGTTGTAAATAAATAGCCAAGTGCAGAATTGTACCCCTCCGGCTCCTCCATGGTGCAAACGCGGAGCTGAGATTGCCCCGATCCTGCCGGCTCGAGGAGCCGTTTCCAGGCGCTTTTCCCTCCTGATCCCTCTCCCCGCTGCAGAATTTTGTCATGTTCAGGACAAGGAATGAGCGTTTCTGGATCGGGCTCACGGACGAGAACTCGGAAGGGGAATGGGAATGGATCGACGGGACCGACTATAAAACCACCTTCACGTGAGTGCCGGCCTGCCCTGCGGTTCTGTGCCCATCACCCCAAAACCAGCGGGCAGTTCCCTGCCTGTGCGCCCGTTTCAGCCAGCAGACCGGGTTTCTTCACCCTGCCCTGGGACGGGCACTCACACGAGGTCTAAGAGCAGCAGAGGCAAGAATTAGCATCTCAAACCATCTCAAATCAGACAGATTTAGCTACTCGCTGCCCTTCTCCCAGCCCCGGGGAAAGCTGCTCCGCTCGGCTGCCTGCCCCCGCTGCCCTCGCTCAGTTTGATCCTTCTCTGCCCAGATTTTGGAAGGAGGGAGAACCCAACAACAGCGGCAACAACGAAGACTGCGCCCACGTCTGGATCTCCGGCCAGTGGAACGACGTCTACTGCACCTACGAGTGCTACTACATCTGCGAAAAGCCTCTGCCCCACTGAGCAGAGCCACGCGCGGAGGCGACGACCGATGTTCTGGCACTGCAAACGTTCCTTTTTCATCTTAATTTATACTACCCAAGTGCCCGCTCCCCGCTCTTCCTCTCCACCGCGTCGTCCCGAGGAAGAGCGGGGATGGATTTTGCCAGTCCTAAGCGATATACGCAGGAATCCGGGTTCTCCGTGGGGAGCTCAGCCTAATAAAGGACGATTATTACTCTGGTTAACGAAGCTTCTCTGTTTCTAGGCGTGCGTGTGAAGGGGTGGGAGCGAGCCGGGGCTGCAGACGGACGCCGCGCAGGTCAGCAGCGACGCCGGGAGCAGGCTGGGGACAAACGGGACAGAATAGGGGATTTGCTGCCCAACGCAGCATCCCGGGAGCGGGACGGGGGCACCTCCCGCGGTAGGATGGATCAGAGCGGAGCTGAGCCACGTCCGAGAGGATTTGGTGCCTCCGCCGTGAGCCTCCCCGCTCCTGCAGGGGTTCGGTGCTAAGGAGAGGTCGGCGTCTCTAAGAGCAGCCCCTCTGCCTGCTGGCCCCTGCCTGCAGTCGGGGCTGCCTGTACCCACTCCCCCCGGCCACGGAGCAGAGGATCTGAGCGAAGCAGCCGTGGGACCCCAGTAAAGACGGGTTCAGAGTGGAAATGAGGGTTTGGTTTTCCTACCGAGGGAAAACCCCAGCATTTTCCTAACTTTTCCTTTTTTTTTTTGCGGTTGTTTCAATTTGGATTCCGTGTGACAAAAATCGCCCGGTACTTGTTTGTTAGAACGTGAAACTCCATCGGGGTTCAGCTCTGCGTCACGTCACTGGTCACTGGTCACCGGTCACCGGTCACCGGCGGGGCCCTTGGGCCGGCGGCGGGGGCTCCAGGACCGCGCAGGGATCCGGCTCCCTCCCACATTTCCCATCCTTCCACAAAAAAAAGCTCATTTGGGGCAAAATTGGGGAACCTCGAGCTCCCGCACTGGTTTCAGGCAGGAGTCGGCTCACGCCGCTCACCCCCCTGCCACGAGGCGCTGGCGGCAGCCTGGTCGTGCACCGTGTCGGCGGGTGCGTGCACGTGCGCGTGCGCGCTGCGAGGCGTGCAGGCGATGCGTGCGGGTGTGCGTGCGCTGCAGGGAGCGGGTGTGCATGCAGGTGTGCGTGCACGCTGCAAGGTGTGCGTGTGATTCATGTGAGTGTGTGTGCACACAGGTGTGCATGCACACTGCAGGGTGTGTGTGTGCACTGCAGGGAGCGGGTGTGCACACGTGTGTGTGCACTACAAGGTGTGTGTGCACGTGTGTGCGTGCACTGCAGGGAGCGGCTGTGCACACACGTGTGCGTGCACTGCAGGGTGTGTGTGCACTGCAGGGAGCGGGTGTGCACATGCGTGTGCGTGCACTACAGGGTGTGTGTGCACTACAAGGTGTGTGTGCTGCAGGGTGTGCGTGCACACTTCAAGGTGTGTGTGTACACTGCAAGGGGGGTGTGTGTTGCAGGGAGCGGGTGTGCACACGCGTGTGCGTGCACGCTGCAAGGTGTGTGCGTGTGATGCAGGGAGCGAGTGTGTGCACATGCGTGTGCGTGCACACTGCAAGGTGTGCGTGTGATGTGTGCGGGTGTGCGTGCACTGCAGGGACGGGTGTGCACACACGCGTGGGCACGCTGCAGGGACG
>VYZW01000197.1:29469-103155 GCA_013401315.1 Balaeniceps rex
GGATGGGGCCCCCGCCGCGCTCCCGACTCAGGCGCGCTCCCGGGGGAGGCGGGGGGCGGCGGCGCTCACGGGCGCGGGCGCGGACACGGGCGGGGGCTGCGCGCTCTGCCCCGCGTACGGTCGCGCCCCGCTCCGCTCCTCTCCCTTCCCCTCCCCGCCGGTACCGCTGCCGGTATCGGTGTCCCGGTAAGTGCCCGAGTGTGGACGGGGCGGGCGGGGATGCGGTGCCGGTAACCCGGGATGCCCCCGTATGGGGAAAGCCGGGGAGGCGACACGGGTGTGCGCCCCGTCCGTGAGCCGAGAGACCGGCAGCGGCACCGGCAGCGGCACCGGCAGCGGCACCGGCACCGGCAGCGCAGGGACCCGTCGGGCCGCCGTGTCCCGACGGGACGGGGACCGGGGGTGGGGGGAAGCACGGCGGCCGCAGCCCCCGGCGCAGCCCCCGGGGTGGGCTCCGGGGACGCCGGGGGTAAGATCGGGCTTAAGTCCAACGGGACCGGGGGGAGCGGGGCGGGTGGCCGCCGCCGCCGCCGTGATTTCGTTACCGTTCGTTAACCGGAGCTCCGGGACGCGGAAAACGACCGGGGGGGCACCGGGCAGCCGCGACCCAGCGCGGGGGTGACCGGTCCCGGTCCTTAACGCTCCTCTCCGCCCGCAGCCCCCACGCTGGCCGCCGACATGAAGACGGAAGAGGCTCCGTCCTGCCTGCAGCAGGCAACACCGGTCCTGGGCTTCGGTGAGTGCCGGAGAGACCGGGAGCGGGTGCCACACACCGGGGAGTGGGGACCGGGGAGACCCTCAGCCCCCCCAGCCCGAGCCGCTCAGGCAGCATCCGTGGCTGCCTGCTCCATCCTCATCCTCCCCGGGCCGCTCCGGGGGTCTCGGCGTGTCCGCAAGTTGCAGCGGGACCAGCCGGCCCTGCCTGCGTTGCCCGTTTTTCCCCAACCGTATGATCCCATCTGCCGTCAGCGGCATTCCCTGCTCCTCTGCGGTGTTTATTCCCTGCTCGGGAAGGAGCTTCCCGATTGTCGGGGTGGCCAGGGGAGAGGGAGCACCCCCCTCGCTCAGCCTGGCTTTGTGGTTTGCCAATTTTCAGGCAGCAAAAGCCACGGCGCGATGTTGGCACGCTGCAAAATGCCATTTTGCAACCCCAAAGCAGCTGCGGCTCTGCGGGCTGAGGCTGTCCTTAACGGCAGGCAGCACCGGCATTTAGCGAGGCGCAAGGCACGGAGCCCAGAAGGGACAGGGACACCCCAAGCACCCATCCCTGGTCTGTCCCAACCTCCTGGATAAGCCCCTTCGGAGCCTCGGTTTATCCCGGTCCTTCGCGGATTTTAGGGAGCATCCCGCGCAGGGCCAGGCTGCGGTCGCGTGGCCCTCGACCGGCCTGGCCACGGGCGATAGCTGCCTTTGCTGACCCAAATTTTAAATTATGGCAAGGATAGCTGCCCGTGGGGAGTTCATGCGCCGCGGGAGGGCTTGGGTGCGGGGGGTTCATTTTGGGTAATACCGGGATGAGGCACCCAAGCTGCCTCCCCTCCGCGCCCACGCTGGGCTCGCCGGGTCCTGTCCCCCTCGTTGTCCCTTTTCCCTTTCTCAGTGATCCACAACACGGTGGGTTGGGATTGCTCTTTGGTAACGTATCTGCGGGTCCAAAATGTTGTGTTTTTACAAGCCCGATGTCTTTAGGGCAGCGTAAGGCAGAATCTCCTTTACTTTCAGTTTTGCCTCTTTCTCCCGGGCTGGCTGCGGGGGGATTCAGGGAAGCCGATGGTTTTCCCGGGATTCTTCACATGCTCTCTTCCCCCCTGGAGCTCGGGATCGCTCATTTGTCTCCCGTTGTGTTTGGCATCACCGTGTTCGTGGTCTTGTGCCAAGCAAGACTCCGGCGTGACTTATTGCCGGGCAGTAAGCTCTGCTCCGGGCCCTGCCTGTGCATCCCGAGCCATGACACGGGCAGGCAGCAGGCAGGATTCTTGCTGCCTCCCACCACCCCGAATCCCTGGCACCCTCCTGCCTGCTCGCTGAGCGAGAGGGAGGGACAAACATCCCCGGGGTTGAAGTTTTGCATCTCTCCCTTTTAGACTGATCCCACATTCCCGGAGCTCCCTGGCAATTTAACTATCTGCTCTCAGACTAATTTGCTATTAGATTATTCCCTGGTTTTTCCCCCTAAATTAAAGAAGAGTTGGGGATTTTTAGTCCCAGATGCCTCTAACCCGCTGGAGGTTTGGCTGCTCCCATGGTGAGACGCAGCCCGTGGGGTCAAAGTCAAGAAGGGTGAAAATACTTGACTCCAGAAGTTAATAACGGAGAGAAAGCAAGAAGCGTAGGCTCAACGGGGGATAAACATCCACGGAGAACCTCTGCACGTGCCCACAGCCGCTGGGATGTGGCTGCTTGTTGCCTTGGCCGTCCACGCTGCCCTCCTGGCATTACAGAGCTGCACCGGTATCTATTACAGCTCTTGTGCTGGTGCTCCGGCACCACCAGCAGCACGGCAGACACTGCTTTTTCCTCTTCTGGGGCTAAAATCCTCATTTCCACTCCCGAGCTGCTGGATCCCAATCTGCAGGAGGGCTCTCAGGGTCTGGTCCCCTCCAGCTGATGCTGCCACCCGATTTCCAGGTCCCAGCGCTTAATTACCGAGCTGTGCCGAGCCCGGGAGCTGCAAGGGACTCGACTTGTCGCAACGTCCTGTGTCGCCCGGGCACCTCTTTGCAGGCTCAGGCAGCTGGGATGCTGGAGATGCAGGACCCAAACCCAAGCACCGCAATGAAGCGGGGCAGAAGCTGCCTTCGCACGAGCGAGACCCATTTTTGGGTGCATAGAAAGCCCAAATTAGCCCAATTTGTGCCCCCTCACAACCAGTCCCTCCTGCGTTGGCTTAACAACAGCAGCGCCCTTCAAGGCAGAGAGCATTTGCTGTAGTTTCCAATGATTTGGGGACTTTGGGAAAGCATCTCTGGCTAAAATTGGACCGAAAAAGTGTTCAGAAAGTTTCCTGCTCGCGGATACTTTCTGACTGCCTGCGTTTTGCCTCCACCGTGGCGGCCCTGCCTGCTCCATGCCCACTCCTCCGTCCTCCGATGACCGATTTGAGCCTGCTGAGCCCAAGGAGCCAGCAAGCGAGGTGCTGACGGGCCGATTCAGGGTCCTGGCTGGGCTCTCCACCAGCGGAGGAGTGCGGTCAGGCGTAAGGGCTGCATCCCAGAGCCTGGGAGAGAAGATCTGCAGGGCTGGGAAAGTCTCTGCGTGCTCCCGGAGAAGCAGAAAATCCCCTTTTGCTGGAGACGCTGTTGAGTCAGGGCTCCTCTGTGCCGCCCGGCCTTGCGCAGAGGTGCACGGCTCTCCGCTGGAACGCGTCTCCTGCCGTTTGCCACCGTTATTTGTTGGTTTTGACCCCTTGTCCTGGGACAGTGCCCAAATTAGAGCCGGGCTTAGCGTTCCCCCTCAACCCCACGTTCCTCCAAGGTGTAGCAGAAGACCTTGGTCGCCCCTTGGCAGCTCGCTTGCCTTTTAAAACAGTCATAAGCTTCATCCACGGGATGCCATCATCCCCCCAACCCTTCGAGGGGGCTTGGGCAGGTGGTACCCCAAGATCCACAAGCTTACAGGAGGATAAAAGCAGCGAGAAGCTGGAGAGGCCAGAGATAAGTGCTCGTAAAAGCCAAGGAGCTTGGCAGGGTGGAGGTTGCGGACATCGGAGAGGGTGCCGCTGCCTGGCTCAGCCTGCAACCCAGATCCAGCGCACCAGATAATGTATTTATTACTCGCTCCTTTACCTTGAAGTTGTCACGACAAAGCCTTTGAAGAGCAGCCATAGATTTACATGTTGATAACACCGAGGAAGAAAAAAAATCCCAAATCCCTGGAGCCTTTTTAAGCAGCTCTTAGCACCAAATCTGGGGTGAAACTGGACAACATTCAGACGCAGGTCTGTCCTCTGACCTGGACCGAGGTTTCCAACAAGCTCAGCACCGCAGTCTCCTCTCGAGACGCGTACACATTCGCTCTCTGCTTCCCAAACGTGCGTTCTCCACGTCCTCTGCGATTTATACAGTGCCAGAGCCGTGGCCTTGGGGTTCACCAGGAATTTGCCACCTGCAGGGAAACCCAGAACCTGCTGCATTCCCAGAGCCAACTTTGACATTGATTTTCAAGGCTGTCGCAAAAAAACTCCATGCGGAGCCTCCCTTCTCCCTCTCTTACACTAACGCCACGTGGCTTTTAAAAAAAAAAAAAATAGTAATTGCAAGGAGTTACGTGAGGCTAAGCATCACCCNCCCCAAAAGGCAGACGCTGTCACTGCAGGACATGATCCCCCCCCCAGCAAAGGAAAACTCCTTCTCACGCCGTCTTTTCCCTGCTGCCCAGGTTCAGACTCCAAGATGCGGGAGGTGTGCGCCGGCTGCGACACCCCCATCTCCGACCGGTTCCTCCTGCGAGTCAACGAGCGCTCCTGGCACGAAGGCTGCGTGAAATGCGCCGTCTGCCTGCAGCCGCTCTCCGGGACCTGCTACTGTCGCAACCGGCAGCTCTACTGCAAACACGACTACGAGAAGTAAGTGCTCTCCGCTTTTCTCCCATTTTTCCTTTCCTCTCGGCTCTGTTCGGAGCACGTTGGAGGCTCAGGCGCGAGGTGGGGTGCTGGAAGGGCGGGCGGGCTGCGAAAGGGCGTCGTGGTGTCGGTGTCCCGTAGGCTGGGGAGGACCAGGTGAGATGATAAGGAGCGCAGAGGTGTCCTGCAGAGGGACGCTGGCCAAATAGAGGGCCAGGAGTGCCCAGGAGGGCCAGGAGGGCTTTGGTTTAACTTGGTGATGTGGCAGGGATGAAGAGGAAGAAGGGATGAGCTGTTGGCTGAAGAGGAAGAAGGGATGAGCTGTTGGTTGTTGGGATGCTTTTTCAAGAAACGCGGGATGTCCAAGGCTGCCCAGGAGATGACACTGCTCCATGCCTCGTCCTTCCGGGCCGCGCGGGCCAGCGGATTTAACCTGCGGAGCTTTGCTTTGCGGCGAAGGTCCTGCTCACGGGGTGGAGAACAGACCGGACGAGGACAGGAGTGGGCACGCCGTCCCCTAACCATTACGCAGGGAGCTGGCAGCCAGCCCGGCGCGCCCCTGCAGCACGGCACCCGCTCGTCGGTGCGAGGGAGCCCACGGCTGTGGTTACGCCGCGTGGCTGTGCCCGTCTTTGCTGTGGCCAGGGTGCTGGGCTCGGCTCTGCTGGTGGTGGCAAGCCCGTGCCTTCGGGAGGGTCGACAGCACCAAACAGGATAGAATGGGAGTGGGGAATGGGATGAATGGGATGGAATGGGATGGGATGAATGGGATGGAATGGGATGAATGGGATGGAATGGGTTGGAATGAATGGGATGGGATGAATGGGATGGAATGGGTTGGAATGAATGGGATGGAATGGGATGAATGGGATGGAATGGGATGAATGGGATGGGATGGAATGGGTTGGAATGAATGGGATGGAATGGTATGAATGGGATGGAATGAATGGGATGAATGGAATGGAATGGAAAAGAAAAGAAAGAAAGGAAGGAAGGAAGAAAGAAAGAAGAAAAAAAGGAAAGGGAAAGGGAAAGGGAAAGGGAAAGGGAAAGGGAAAGGGAAAGGGAAGGGAAGGGAAGGGAAGGGAAGGGAAGGGAAGGGAAGGGGGGAAAGGGAAGGGAAGGAAGGAAAGAGGAGAGGAGAGGACAGGAGAGGAGAGGAGAGGAAAATTGGAATGGAGTGGAATGGAGTGGAATGGAATGGAATGGAATGGAATGGAATGGAATGGAATGGAATGGAATAGAATAGAATAGAATAGAATAGAATAGAATAGAATAGAATAGAATAGAATAGAATAGAATAGAATAGAAGGAAAGAAATAGAAAAAGAATAGAATAGAAAAGTATAGAATAGAACAGACTAGAATAGAATAGAATTGAATAGAATCTAATTAGAAAAATAGAATAGAAAAGAAATAGAAAAAGAATGGAATGGAATGGAATGGAATGGAATATTTCAGTCGGAAGGGACCTACAACATCATCTAGTCCAACTTCACTTGCTTTCGAACACCTTGCTAGGGCTTCCAGGAGAAGACAGGGCTGCCGCGCTCCTCTCCTCGTTGTGTGATTTTAATTGCGTAGCTCAAACGAGGCGTTTGAGCGTTAGTGGAGCCAGACGGAGCTGAACAGAGGGAAGCGGCCCATGGAGCTGGAGGGGCGGAAGGCGTTTTGTAAGTGGAAAGCTGGGTTGCGGTGCTGTGATACGGAAGGAGACATCCCTAACATGAAAGCGTGGCAGGTACCTGGAGGGGCTGGAGGTCTGCTGGGGAAGCAGCCGCCCTGCGTATCGCTGGGCTCTGCTCTGGGCCGCGCGATTTAACGAGATAGCCGTGGCTGTGTGTGAAAGCCTCGGAAAAATCAGGGGTTTAGATTTAACCCAAACTCAGCTTTGTCTGCAGAACTCAAAGAGCAGCATCTCCCGCAGCGCTGGAGACGCATCCCTGAATTTTGGCAGCGCCCGAGCTGGCGGCGTGGTCACACCCTGCCCCAGCACTAAAGCGGTGAAGGTTTTTTTGCCTTTAGCGGTCATAAATGTGCTTTTATTAACGAAGCCACGCCGGTGCTTCTGTTAGCATTACTCACACTGTTGGGAGGTGAACACGGGGTGGAAAATCTCCTCTCTCTGCCACTGTCTGGCTCTGCGGCCACAGGTAAATCCTTTCCCCTTCACTCTGACCCCCTCCAACGTAAAACTGGCGCCTTCGCCCTTTGCTTTCCTTCAAACGCCGGTCATTGCCTTTGCCAAGGGGCAGCGGGAAGCCCAGGGAGCCTGTTCGTGCACCCCCAGTTTTTGCAGCACCTTGCAGCAGAGCAGCAGCTGGAAATGAGTCTGGGAGGACACGGAAAGGGGCTGCCCTCTAAGGACAGCCCGGTGTCCCCAAGTCTGCCTTCCCCTGGCAGCCACCACGAGCCCCAGATGTATTTTTTTGGGGGGGTGATGTGGCACAACAAGCTGCTCGTTTCCCCTAAGGCTGATCCCTGATCCGAGCCGGAGCGGTGAGAGCTTATTCTCTGGCCACCCCCTTTCCTTCAGCATCTCAGGAACAAGAGATAAGCTGGAAGAGCCCGCAGGGAGTGCAGGATCTGCTCCTCCGAGCAGGACTTTGAATGATGAGCCAGCACCGCAGCCTCCTGTCTGGATGCACCAACCAAGTGGCATCGCTCCACGGAGCCGGGGCAGGGTCGATCCTGCCAGAGGTTATCTCTCGGCACGGAGCGCTTTGATCATGTCTGTAAAAAAACGGAGCTGCTTCCACGCTGGCTGCTGGTTCCATCCGCCTTGCAGCAGGGCAGGGGATGGCTCAAAGGCAGGGGATGGCTCAAAGGCAGGGGATGGCTCAAAGGCTGCTGCCTTTCCTTTTGCCGCTGGCAAGAGAGCTAAATAACCACGGTGACACTCCGGCAAACTTCACAAACATTGGAAAACGCTGTGAGCTTCTCCCTCCCTGGGACAGGGAGCTCCTCAGAGCTCCTTGGCATCGCTGCTTGTCACCGCAGCTGCTGGCAATGCCATTAATGCCATGGCACAAGGCACCGAGGAGATGGACCAGGGTCAGTTGGTGGCTGATGCTGACGGTGATGCTTCCTCGGTTCTCCTCCTCCCTCGAATAGGCAGCTCCCGTGGGCACGCCACAAACTGCTTCCCACACGCTCCCTCCCGGCTCATCTTCCCCGTGCTGAGACTTCCACTGAAATATTAGTGGGGGGACAGTGCTGCTGCCCGGAAAGCCTGTGCATGGTTGTGACCTCCAAGCCCATGCCTGGTTGTGACCTCCTGGGGCTGGTGCTGCCGGGAAGAGCCGGTGACACGCAGACATCCAAGGATGCCGGGAAGACGCTCCATCATTTCCCTGAAGTTTGGCAGCATCCTCTAAAGACTTAACTGTCCAATCTTATCTTCCCCTGCGCTTCATAAGAGAGAGCGCAGCCTCCTCCTGGCCACTGACGCAAGTGCTTGGCAGCGAAGGGAATGGTAATAAAAATACCAGGGCTTGCCCACTTCCCCAGGGTGGCGCGGAGAGGCAGGGACAAGGAGCCGAGCCACAGCTTGACGTGGAAAGGAAGGGCAGGCTGCGTGAGCACGGCGGCACCCACGCTGTCCCTGCAAAGGGTGAGGGTCTCAGGATGCTTTGGAGGACCTCTGCGAGGAGGAGAGGGACCTTTGCGAGGAGGAGATGGGCCTCTGCGAGGAGGAGATGGGCCTCTGCGAGGAGGAGATGGACCTTTGCGAGGAGGAGATGGACCTCTGCGAGGAGGAGATGGACCTTTGCGAGGAGGAGATGGACCTCTGCAAGGAGGAGATGGACCTTTGCGAGGAGGAGAGGGACCTTTGCGAGGAGGAGATGGACCTCTGCGAGGAGGAGATGGACCTTTGCGAGGAGGAGATGGACCTTTGCGAGGTCTTGGCTTTGGCTGCTGTGCAGGTAGACAGGAGCCAGCGCTGGAGTGGGTTTGACCACCGTGGTTAAGAGTAACCAGATAAAAACACATTTGCAAAACTGGTCTGTGAGGAGCATCGTCTCCTCCTCCGGGCAGTCGGGTGCCTGACCCGAGGCTGACGACGCCATTTCCACGTGGGGAGACCTCAGCCTCCAACATTGCTTTTTTGCTATTGATTTTTGGGCAGGGTAGCGTGGCCACGCTGTTTTCCCTCGCGCCGTGCCGCATTCAGCCGCAGCCGCAGGGCTGCAGACCCCTGGCACGGTCTGCTCCATGCCACTTCTGTGCTCTGAAGTATCTATCTCAGCCAGCTTCAAAAACACCCCTTAGGGTCTCCAGCTCCTTAAGTGCAGTTGAAAGTTGGTGCTTCAGGCGCTTTCGAAGGCGTCTGTGCTCAGCACCTTTGTGCTTGCAGCATGGGAATTTCCAGGGAGGAAAACTCTCAGTCCTCCTGTTTGGAAATCTTGTCCCCCAGAGTATTCATTCTTGGCCTTGACTTTCCAAAGTTCGGGTTTTTGGCCAACGATGAATCCCAGACTGCAGAATCCAGTGTCGCCCTGGGCTGCGGCGTAGACCGGGGCTTGCAGCGCGGTGACCTGGAGGGGAGACCCATCTGGCATTTATTCCTCCTCATGTGAAACTGCGCAATAAGAGGAAAATGCTTTAATGGAGAGATAAGCCAGCAGCTGCAGCTGAACGTGGGGGAAGGAACGGACTGTTGATCTAGAGATGAAATGTTAAGCCTGAAGATGGATGTTGTTCTGCAGTCCCTATCATATAAAACCACAATCTGAAGGCTTTTGTGAAACTCTCCTCTTCCCCTTTCGCCTGGGGCCCAGCCAGCTCTCCTGCGCTTCGCCCAGGCACCTGCCCTGTAAATCCAACTCCGGGCAGCTCGTGTAAATGCAATGGCTCGGGGAGAAGGGGCGGGGGGGAAGGAAAAATACTCCTGAACGATGATAGAGTGGCTGCAACGGCCGGGTCCTGGGCGCCTTGTTTACTTTGAAGTTTGTTTTGTGGAATGACAGGCGATGTGGGGGCTGCCGGGGAGCTGTCAAGAGGGATCTGAACCGCAGCCTTGCGCTGGCAGCCTTCCCCCTCTCCTCCGCACTCTCCTTTTGCCCATGTGGAGATGATTTGCTCGTCTTCTGTAGAGATACGGGGTGAACTCGGCTCGAACCTGACTTGCAGCTTCTCCACTGCCGAGCGGCTGCCGGCACGTGACCGGCACAGCTGAGCACAGACCGAGTCCTCCGAATGCCCTCCTGGTCCTCGGTCTTTGCCTCAATTGCCATGGTTTCTCCATCTGGTTGTAGAAGTGAGAGGGTCGAGGAGGAGTTGACCAGCACATCCCAGCCATCAGCTCTGCCTGCATCCATTTCGGGGTCCTCTCGGAGCTATTCTCATCCTTGCCGGGTGAGATGTGCAGAAGTCGAGGTAATATTCCTAGCCACGAGGGTTTTGAAAGCCAACAAAAGGGTGGCCAAGGCTCAGGGAGATCCTTCTGAACCGAGCGCAGCTCATTTGCCTTTTGAAACCCACCACCGATAACCTCAGCTACCCCTGCGTGTCGAGCGGGGATGTTCAGAGAGCAGAGATGGGAAACGTGGGCTCCAAGACCAGAGCGTTTGGTGCACGGCTGCCAAATTGCTATTTTGGTACCCTGGACTGACATCCAGCATTGTCCTCTTGGGACTTTTAACCATTCTGGCCAATTTTCTGGGCCGTGCAGGTTAGGAAAAGCCCAGCAGAGAGGTAAGCCGTGCGATATGAATGGAGTTACCTGAGAAATGGGAAATAGGAGCTGGTTTTTCTCATTGGGTGGAGTAAGCGGCTGAAAGATGTGGGCTCAGGTGACGGCTGGGATGTGGAGGGAGGGTAGAGGAGACCAAAAGTCTCTTGTGCATCCAGAGAAGCAGCACGGTGCAGCCAAGGAGTACCCAGCAGCCCTGCTCCTCCCTGCCAAATTCGGGCAGGGAGGGTCACTGCCTTGCTCCCTGGGGAGCTCCCTGGGGAGCAAGGCAGTGACCCTCCCTGCCCGAATATCGGGGACTGACCCAGACCGCACCTTGGCAACTCTTCTGAGCGAGCTGGTTAATGTTTAAAACCATGTGGGAGGGCTCCGCTCCGAGCAAAGATCTCCCGGGTAGGAGAAGCCGGGACAGGAGTTGGACAAGAGCGAGCCCAGGCACTGTGTGCAAACCCCATTGCATTCCAGGAGCAGGAGTCAGGCCCTAAAAATGATGAAATTGGTGTTGAAACCAGAAGGATTTGGGATTTTTTTTCTTTTCTTGTGGTGGGATTTGTCTGGCTTTTAAGTATAAAAGCTTCTCCTTCCCCTTTGCTGCGTTTGGGACATTTGGTTATAGTCAGATCAAAGATTATCAGAGTGCTTCCTAGGCATGAGGACATTAAAAAGTGGTGTTTGAGATGTATTTATAACCCGAAAAACAGGGACTTGAGGACAAAGCAGTGCCAAAACGTGACGGATTGCAAGAGCTGATGATAGCTACTGCTCTTAAAAAGGGGCTTCTGGTTGCCCATCCAGCCTTGCTTTACCAAGCGTCGCTGTTCCCGACCGCGCTGGCCATCCCGATCCTCTCACTTTGAAGGCAGCAGGCAGGGATCCGTCCCTCCTGCCCCGCTCGGCCACGGGCAGCTTCTCCATCTGCTGAGCGACGGGGTCCCCTCCAAGTCAGGTCTTCTCCAGGCCCTCCCTCTCCGTCGGGCTGGAGGGAGGTAATGAAAAGTGACAGTGCTCTGAAAAGTGAGCAAATAAATGAGATAATGAGCACCCTTGACAAGGCAGTGATGAATGGAGCCCGCGCGCCCGGCTAACAGACCCTGCGGGTACCTCCACGAGTAGCACAACGGGAGACGAGGGGACGAAGGAGGTGGGAAGGAAATAGCCTGCAACTCCTTCCAGCTCCTCTGGGCTAGGTGATGGGACCGAGTCCAGACGCCCTTCGATAGCACCCATTAGCAGGGCGAGTTGTGCTTATTTCTGGTCCTCCGAGGAGCATCCACAGCCGTTATCTTGAGATACTTCGCTCCTCCAAACTGGGGAGGTCACTGCAGCCATCCCTGCTCCGCTGGCGAGGACCAGTGGGACCTCAGTAGCGCAGAAATTGGGCAGCTTGAACCTGGGAAGGAGCTTGGTATCCTGATTTTAGGACAGCCCCGGTGGGTTTGCAGCTTTACAGCTCTGTTGACCGCTGCCGTGGAGCAGGACCGGTTCCCCAAAGCTTGAGCAAACAACCCAATCGCAAAAACTCGTTGCCTTTTCCCCATCCCAAACATTTCCTCCTTCCTCGTTGGGTGGGTGGCTGAGCCCCGTCTCCCACTGAGAGCGAAGCCCGTCTGATGATTAATGACGTTAATTACACAAAGCTATTCCTACCCCAGTCCTCACTGTTCCCTTGCATTGGTTTGTTCACAGGGCCCAGGAAATTAAACACTAACTCTATAATCACTGCAAAATGAAAGAAATATGCAGATGCGCCTTGAGCGTGATTAAGAAACCAGCCACCACGTGCTGTCTGTTCCCCATCGCTGTTGGATTGGTTTTGTAATGGGGGGAATACATGGGGGAGGAAGAACTTTTTTCGTGCGCGGCACATTATTTTTCTAGTTTAATTAAATGTAATTTACTTGATAGATACTCTTTCTCTTTTGGGCTGGTTTTTTCCTCCCATGTTTTGTGTTCCATGGCTTTGAGGCTCTCCTGGACCCATGTCACCAACTTTCTTACTACTTGCAGCTTACTACTATGGGCAGAGTTTTCTTAACCACCCAGCTCCTGGAGCCCTGTGACCGTAGTCTAATATCAGCTATGCCTGCCTGTAAAAATAATTTGCTTTCTCTTCCGGTGAGGAAAAGGAAAATATGAACCCAAAAAGACTTAGCTATCAAAGTAAACAACTAGAATTCAAGGTATCGGCTCCCCCCAGCCGGGGGACACAGATGTACCTTAACAATCGAGTGGTTGTAAATGGTTTGGATCCTCGGCACTTCCAGTGAAAGACGTTTCTTATCCCTTTCAGGCTGCAGGTGACTTTACGGGCACGAAGCAGGTATCGAGGATGCTACCACCTGGCACCTGGGTTTGGGGAGGTGGACACGGTCCAGCAGGCAAAGCAGTCTCCGAGCAGCACAGGGTTCAACAGCCGGCTCTTCAGGGCTGAGCTTATTAACGTGGCGCTGATAGACGTGCTACAGCTCTACCTTCCTGTGCTCGCAGCCTTGCAGTCTTGCTTGCAGAGCTCCCCGAGCTAGCTCTAGGGCTGGCCACGGTTCGCTGGGCTGGGGAAGGAGGAGGGAAGGTCAGCGGTGGCTGTAAGGGCGAGGGTTTGCAGTGGCCAGAGTACCTGGCTATGTTCTGACAGCGTGCCTGGCAGTTATTTCCCCACGATTCACTCGGTTTAGACCCAGCACAACTCCAGCTGGGCTTGCGGGTTCTTAGGCTGAGAGAATCGGTGTCTGGGCGAGGAGTGGTGCGATTGCTGCAAGGCTGGGCTTGCAGGCGAGGAGCAGGGTTGGAGCTCTGGGTGCCGGTGCTATTCTCATCCCGGCACCTCCGTTTCCCTCTCAGTACCTGCAGTACCGCTTGTGCCTTGCAGCAGGTACGAGTAGCGCGGGGAGGTCTGGATGTTACGTGCACGCACCGAGTGCTGCAGCTCGTCTGCAGGAAAGCTGACGCAGGGCTCCGTTGACTTTCCCAGCGTCAGCTCCTAAACCAGCACACCAGGAAGGGCTCTGGGACACAGACTTATGGTTTTGAAGGCGCTGGAGGGTTGCAGGCTGTATCATGCTCCTGCTTCTGGCCGCAGCATCTCTCTCAATCCGGAACCAGGGACCACCAGAGGGCAGCCGCGAAGGCAAAGGTGCCAGAAATAAACTCCTGAGAGCCAGCTTCCAGCAGTGCCAGGGGCTGCAGCGCTGGAAACAGCAGGCAGGCAGGCAGGCAGGTGGGCAGGAGCTGTTCCCATGCAGCACGAGCATCCTGACGGGCAAAGGGGAGCCCTGAGCTGTTAACGCTTTAAGAAACCAGTTTTCTCCTGGGCTAGGGGAATCCTGGAGCATGGCAAGGGGAGCCCAGCCCCTGCTCTTCTCTCTTATAACCAGCAGTGGTTTAGAGAGGATGCACTGGAAGGTATTTACAGGCGCTCGGTCTCAGCAAAGAGTTTGCACTAACGTGGAGAGCCCACGGCTGGTGTGACTGATGGCAAGGATTTCAGGGAAAGTGATTTATGAAACATAGAGGTGCTACCGTCCCTGTATGATCACATTTCTTTTCTCTCTAAACTTGTCTAAGGGTAGCACTTAGAATCTACCACCCAGTTTCTTCATCCCCTATTTCCTTCTTTGAGAAGTCTGCGTGAAACCAGACGCTAAAGAAACAAGGGTGACAGCTGGCAATGTTGAACGAGCACTGTTGGTGTCACGCAGTACCCTGAAAACAAGATCCTCCGACCTGTCCTCCCAGCCCTCTGGGAGGAGTTAAGTTGCTCTTTCTCCCTTGTTTCTCCCAAGGTATTTTCCTACCTTCTGCTTCCCAATCCTTCCTCTCTTTCCCTCCACTGTCTCCGCTCACCGATCGTCTCCAGAGTCCTAGCAGCTCCACGCCTCCCGCGTTGCTAACACGCTGCTGGAGAATGTGGCCTCTTCTTTCCTAGCTGTTGCACAAATTGAATTATAAGCCAGATCCATAATCTGCTTCCAGCTTTCATTTCCCCCTCCCCCTTAATGCAATTAAGCTTAAGTGTGGTTAATTACAGTTTATCCTAACTATCTTGGTGGCAGCTTCACACATCTTGGACTGCTCACCCAGTTTTTTCCCATTGTTGAGGTCTTGCCGATACAGCCGCGGCAATATCGGAGCCGGTCAGCACCGTCCCAAATCCCTTTCCCGATTCTTGGATGTGGTTTTGCTGGTGCCAGGAGCAAGATGAAGCTAGAAAGAAGCCTGGCCTGTAAAAAAAAAAAAAAAGATGCACAAGTTTAATTACCAATATGCTTTTAAACTGGTTATGTTAATCCCAAAAAGCAGCGTAATTCACTTTCAGCGCTACAGGAGATTCAGGGCCCCGGTTTAAGCGGAGGAATGAGCAGCCAGGCAGCACTGCGCCCATTTAATGAGCTCGTGCACGACCACGCAGCCTTCGTTAGGCTACTGCCGAAATGGAAGCTGCCTCGTTAATCTAGACTGGGGCTCAAACCAATAATCCCCGTTAGTCTTGGAAGCGCAGTAAAGCTACCACGCGACTTTTGGATCACAGTCCGCTCGCATACAACTTGCGAGCGGCTTTGTGGACTGGGAGAGTCTACGCTGCGGGTTGTGAGCTGGTCCCTGAGGCTTCGGCTTGGGTTTTTTTCCTGTTCTTTTCTTTCTTCTCATGACTTTTAACTTCCCTCCTCTTTATTCCTACCCCCTCCATCACAAGTCAGGCTGGTCTGTACGTGGAGATCTCCCGCACTGTTAAGTCAGCCAGTGTCTCGAGTTAAACAGGTGGGTTCCTTAACAGCTTTCACCGGTTAAAAAATTAGATTTTTTCAATCTGGATGATGTTTAACCGGTATCTGCCTTAAGAGCATCCACACAGAGGGATTCAGAAGCTGACTGCGTTAGCCTGGCGTGCTCTCTGTAGTAGACCACTCATCAAGGCAACTTTACATTCAATTTTTTTTTCCTAAGGTCGCTGCTAGCAGAAATGGACCTTTTCTCTTCTCAATCCTTAACGCAGGCTTAGTTTTTTGCTGAAATACTGTCCTGGCCGCCTCTTGGGCCACAGCTGTTTTGTATGAGCATTTTAATTCTTTCTAAAACGAGTCTTGCTTTAGGGGACTTTAAAGGAGGACTTGTTCTCAGCCCTTGCGGTGGGGATGCTCCGTTATTCCTAATCCGCAAAGGCAACCACGGCACGGGGAGGATATGCCCGGAGCTACACAAAAAGTCTGGCAGGGCACGGACAGGGACTACAATTTCTCCAGCTTGTCACCCGGTGATGCCCAACTCTGCAGAGCTCTGAAACCCTTCGGAGGTACCGGAGGCATTTTGCCAGGAGAGTTGGCTCCGGTTGTCGCGTTAGGGTGGGATGGAGCTAAATGTCATTCCCGGTGGCAGGCAGCAGCCCTGCCCAGCCACGCTGCCCCGTTACTGCTGTGTGCTACTGAATCGTCCCCCGTGCCACCGCACGCCCCCTTCCTCGCTTAAAACAGAGAGAAGAGGGAGAGAGCGCAGAGTTTAATTTAAATCCCATCTCCCCAGCTTGTTCTTTTCTCAATCAATATTGCTTTTTACATCATATCTAATCTCTTCCCCCCCCCCCGAAGTAAAATTTAATTAAATAATTCTAATGAATGTTTAATGATGTTCTTTTGTCATTATTAAATCTGTAATAAAAGTGTCTGCAGCCCTTCTACCTCCCTCCCCCTCGCTTCCCCCATTAATACCCCCACCGCCAGCCCTCCCTCTCCCGTGCACACACTGTCCTGCTGTCTCTCTTTTTCCCCTGCCTTCCCCCCCTTCTCGCTGCGACAACGCCAGCATTCAGACCTGCAAACAGGAAATGAGAAAAGGAGAAACAGGATATTGAGTTTGGATACTATCTGGATCGGTAATATCACCCCTAGCTACTAAGCGAAGGAACCCTTCTCCTGCCAGGCATACTAATGGAGATGCGGAGGCTTCCCGGAGCCATGCAATAAGGCAGGACAAAATCAATATGAATTGATAACTCCCAAACTTTAAAGCCGCGGAGCTGGAGCGAGGTTTTGGCTTGCGCCTTGTTGAGCGGAGAGGGGGAAAACAAGAGGAGGGAGAAAGGAGCTGGTGGTTCCCTTCGCAGGGGACAGCAGAAAAGGTGCTGTCTTGGTGAGAGAGGACCAGAAGCTTTGTCTCTTCCCAAAGAGGTGGAATCCCCATAGAGATGCAGTTCCCATTTTTTTTTTTTGAACCAGGGACTGGAGCTTCCTAAGAGCTCGGTGTGGAGTAAGAGCCAGCTTGAGTCCAAAAGCGGGGCAGCTTGCCAGGGCACTACCCCAGCTCTCTGCACTTGGAAGAGAAAATCATTTCGAAAAGATGAAGGCAATGCAGGCAGGCAGGCAGAGGTGGCTGGCTTGGGGCAGGACCCACCTCCTCCATCCTGCCCTAGCAAGAGGCTTAGCTCTGCTGTTCCTGACAGCTTGCAGAATATTCTTTAAAAAGCACCAAGTGCAGGACTCCACAAGAGCTTCTGAATTCCAGCGGAAACTTTGCATGGGCAAAGAGAAAGAAATGCTGCACCTGCACGCTGTAGCTCTGCGTGTCCCGCAGTCTGCTGTGCGCGTCCCCGCTCAGCTCAGGGTAGGACTCCCACGGTCTCCTGTTGAAAAAATAAAAAAAAAAAGCATTTAGAGTATACTCTAAAGAGCATAAAACCAAAGCTGCAGCCTAATTTCCAGTCCAGCCGCAGGTCTGTAGAGATTCAACAGCTGAATCCCACCTTCCTGCAGCTCAGAGGCAGCCTAATGTGGGATTAAAGCAGAGCAGGAACATTTTGGCCTCTGCTTTGCAGAGGTGAGGGTGATTGCAGAAGCTGAATTCCCCTCCACCGCGCTGCCCCAGTGACAGAGTATTTTCAGCTTAGGAGAACTCTTGCAGGGTTGTGAGTGCAAGGCAGCTCGGATGTTAAATGGGGTGTTAGCAGCAAAAAGTGAAGGGCAGGAGGGAACCGCTCAGGGCACACGTACTGCTGTCATCCCTCCGTTCTGGATGTGTTTTGGAAGGAGCCTGCTCATTTTCTTCCTCGGAAGCAGCGGGTTAATGCTGGCTCCTGTTGAGAGCCACGATACCTGGCACGTGTGGTCCTGCCACGCTTTTTCCATCACTGCAGAAGCGCCGTGCCCGGGGGACAGTGGGGTTTGGGAAGGGCTGCACGCTGCAAGCTGCCCCTCCAGGAATGAAAGCACCTGCGGGTACAGAGAGAGGCAAAAGTCATTTTTGGGACCCATTTTCTCTGCCGCAGAGCTCTGCCTTGCAGGGAGCGGCTGCGGGGTGTGAAGGGAGATGGTTTTGGGGGGCTTTGCGCTTGTGAAAGCAGGCAGCCCCCTTTTCCCACTGTACTTTAGCCGGTAGCACTGTCCCTCCCACCTCTCCTTCAGGTGACAGAGACGCTCACCGCAACACAATCCCTCCCTGGCAGAACTCAGGGAAAAAGGGGGGGGGAAGAAAAAACAAACCAAAAAACCAACCCACATTTTTTTGTTAGCATTCAGCAGTGATATGACAGGCGCCCTATGAATTCTGGGAGATTTTAATAAAGAAGACAGGCCTGTGAAATTTAATAAAAGAGTTCATCAGATTATATGGTGATGGCTCAGTGCCACCGTGCTGGCAGTAATATCCTCGCAGTGGGGGGTTTAACCCCTTGAGGGACAGAGCAGCAGCACAGTATTAAATCTTTCAGTAGCATTTCACTTGTGTCACTTTAATATTTATGAATCTCTCTGGCTTTGGGAACCTCTTTGGTGTTGTTTTGCTTTGCTGTTTTGCTTGTGGTTTAGGTTTTCGGCAGCGGTAGTGGTTGGGTGTTTTTTTTTTTTTTCAGCGTCAGTTTTCATCGCTGACATGAACAGAATCAAGCCCAGGGAGCAGAGCTCGTAACACCTCTTACGTCCTGGGTGGGTGCCAAGGGCATTTACAGGGCCCAGTCAAGCAGGACCACACTTAGGAGATGCAGTTTTTTTGGTTACTTTTTATAACCAAGCGCAATTACATCAAACGCTGCTCGCGGTGCTAGATGTACAACTCTGGGGAGATCTCTTTGCTGCGCGCCCCGTCCCAAATTCCTTCTGTTCTACACGACCGTGGTGCTGCCCTCATCCTTAGAAGTAATATTTCCAGCGATGGACAGAGAAGTTCGGGTCATTCCCTCTGTGCAACTGCGAAGATGCGACAGCAATAGTGCGATGGTGGCTCTTCTCCGACTCCTACCCCATCCTTCTGCCTTTTAGTAAAACATTTAAGTGAGGTGACTAATACCTGCTATTTTAAATTTGTTTCTTCCGCTCCTCGGGGGAGAACTTTGCACGCAGCAGGCAGTTTGGCTTTGGTAAGGTTTGACTTCTGGAGGCTTCTTTTCTGCTCACGTTCGAGGAGGTTTGAGTACGTTTGAGTCTTGGCTATTTCTGACAAGAGGCACAATTACACAGTTACCCAATCACAAAGTTCCTTTCTGGGGGTAAATCTATTCATGTAACCCACAAAGAGCTTTGGAGGGAGCGGAAAGCAAAGGTAACTGTTGCCCCCAAATTACTCCTTCTGTCTCTGACCCGAACGTCGCTGGAAGAAGTCAGAAATTAAGCAGAAGGAAATTTTTTCCCCCTTAATCCCCTGGTGCCGCTCTGTATCGCTGAACTGGGGGAAATGGCTGTTGCGGTAGGGAATGAAAGAGCATATTGTGCTGCCTCCTCCTTTCCCTTGTGTGTCCCCTTCCCCATCACGCCCTTAGCCCCCAGCCTGAAATCTGGAAAGAGGCTTTGCAAGTTCCACTTCAATATTTCAGACGGCTACAATGGATTTTGCAGCTCAATGTTAAGTAAACAGACCTTGCTTAAGCCTGGACTGCTTCATTTTGACTAAACCCTAACTAAATAAGCTAGTTTCATGAAGCGCAGGCCTCCCAGCTTATTCCTTGCTTCATTAACACCTTTTAATCCCATCGAGACAATCATATGCCCCTCAAATTACCCTTCCCAGGCCTGGGTCAGCATCTTCTCTGTGCCATGGCAGGTCAGAGAGGTTCTCAAATAACATCCCCATCTGGAGAGCTGGGAGCCGGGCTGCCGCTTCTCCTCCAGAGCCATCGGCAGAGAGAGCGGTGCCCTGAGCTGCGACGGGATGCCCTGCAAGGATTAACAGAGAGTTAGATGTTGGGGTGTTTTACCAGGGCTAAAGTCTGATAAATTAAGTCCATGAAATGCCTGAAAAGACGTAGAAAGATCTCGGAGCTCCTCGGCTGTGTGCAAAAGCCAGGCAGATGCACGTGGTCGCTTTGCTGCCATTCCTCTTCCTGCTGCTCCACGCTTTGAGACTTTACTGAACTTCTCGGGGGGAAATTAATTGCACGCTGGGCTCTCCCCAACTGTTTGGTTATTAAAGGGAAAACAAATTGGTAATGGTAAAAAAGAGACAGTGAAGCTGTAGGCAGGGCGAGGGAATCAAATAATGGAACTGGTTTTCACAGAGCATGTAACTCCTTGCTGCAGGATGCTGTTGGGACCAAGATTTCAGCAAGCTTCGAGAAGATGTTGGGCATTGCTGTAATGTCCCGGCATAAAAGAGAAATAAAGAGCAGTGGGACTTTCAAGGCGTTGCTGCACGTGCTCCTGTCAGCCACGCGGCCCCAGAGCTGGCCTCAAATACCTCCTGGCAGGAAGAGTGTGGGCAGCCAGTGAATTTGGCCTCCAGCCCAGCATCAAAGCTCTCTTTAAGATACCATGTATCTTCATCCTTGCTTGGGGGACATGTGCTGTCTCCGAGTTGGCACACGGTACCCATGTGCTTGCCCTCTATCGGGCAGCTGCCAGGCTGCCATGCTGCCCGCAACGCCGGCCCTCTTGCCTTGAGTGTCCATCAGCATGAAGAACCGGCTGCCAAAAACTCTGCCCGCAGCCCCAAGCCTCTCTCGGGATGCTGACTTGTGAGCAACCATTCCGCTTGCTCCAGAGCCGCCGCCTTTGCAATTCCCAGAGATGCTCCCACTTAAAGCCCATCTGCCTTCCTGCTACTGACACTTTTTCCATCGGGGTGAGCAATCCCCCGGCAGGAAAATCAAATTCTATCATTTGCAAAGGTCATTAATTTGAGGCAAGCTGCTAAGAAGGACGTGGGATATGTACCTGCATGCGCGTACCTGCTTCTACTTGCTGGATGGTGTCTGAATGTTCGCAGGAGTAAAAGCTGATAGCCTTACCACGCCTCCCGTAAGGAAATCCTGAACAGAAATCAAACTCAGATGGGATTTTGAGGAAACAAGAGTGTTGAGTAAGGACATGGGGAGACTTGGTGAAAATAGAAGTGGAGGCACGTGGACCACGAGGCTCAGGCAGCATAAGGGTCTTTCCAAAAGGAGTAGGGTATAGTTGTCATGAGTTACAGGCACTTGGAGGCGGTCCTGCTGCTGCTGCCGAGGCTGTTCTCTTCTCCGGGAGCACGCAGAGATCTCGCTTGTGTCACTGCTGTTCCTAAACGCGCTTTTCATTATGAACCTGGGAAGGTGCTTATTTTTCGGACCGTCCCTCAGCGTAGTTTCTGCAGGCAGCTGCTTCTCGACATCGTGTAGCCGCGTCCGCAGCACAGCCTCCCAAGCCTCCTTGTAACCCACTGCCAGCAACGGAGATGTATTTTGTTCCTATGGCAACCCAAACAATATTACCTTGACTTAAACGGATTCAGGCAATATTAAAACCAGCCTCTTTAGGAATTCCTGGTGTTGGAGGGGCTGAGAATTTTAATTTTGTGTAATGCGAGCTGACACCGTGTTTATGAGCTGCTTGCTGAATGTTTTCTTCAATTAGTACAAAGCGGAGCGGATTTGTTTTCGGGGCTTAGCTGGGAGAAGGGAGGGTGCGGGCCTTGCGATGCCAAAAGCGTTATTGAGTTACGCTGCAGTAACGGCGCTTCCCTCACCTGATAGCTGCAAAAAAGCCCTTTTCGTGGAAATCTGGCACATGACAGCATCTTTTAAATAAGGCTTGCTAACTGCCTCGTCCCAACAGCAGCGGGAGGAATCGGCTTGGTGCCTTGCAGGTGAATAGGTCTCCTTTCCCAGCTCCGACATCTGTTTCCACGTTTCCGTGTTCTGCTCCATCCCTCTCGCTATCAGCCTGCCCGCAGTTAGAAGCACATCACGCTCAAAGCTCTCCTCTACCTGCCTTGGCTAAGCAATATTCTGGATGTTTTCCTCAAGCAACCGGCGATATCACCGAGGCTAGAAATATAAAAGGACCCAGGGAATGCTCCAGTGTCTCTATGGATAAAAATAATTACGAAAACACAAGTGTGGAACAAGGCAGGGAGTTCTCCATCAGTGTTTTCCTGAACTATCCTGTTCCTTACTTGGAGTCAGGTCGGGATATTGAAGTAAAGCTTGGGTTTGTCAGGTCTACGTTCTTAATGTGTCTGTCCCTGGATTTGGGGCTCTGGGGCAGAACCAGCTTGGCCTGGGTGTGTTACAGGAGTAAACCCATCTCTGAAAGATACGGTAAGACCAGACGGGAGCTTGGGGCTAGCTTGTCTCAAAGTCAAATGGTATTTGTGTCACTAGATTCAGCTAGTGACAGCACATAGCGAAGCCGGGCAGATCTTTCTCTGGGGACGGTAATTCTCCCAGCCGAGATGCAAAGAAAAGTCAGTACTCACTTTTAAACCCGTTGTTTGAAGGATAAGGGACAGAAACCTGGAAAGAGGAATAGTTTGATTACCCACAATTGGCATAACTAATTATAGGCGGTTCTCAAGAAGATAAAGACCTGACAAAGTCTAGTTGCTGGGCACGGAATAAAGGAAGATTCAAACTGGAAATAAGGAATGAGGAGCTAGTTAGCCTCTAGAACCTCTTCCAAATGGACGCAGACAGATCCTTCCTCACCCGGAGCCTCCAGACGGCGACTGGCTGGCCCTTGCCGTACCCCTGCCATCAGCGAACAGGCTGGAGCTGGGAATCCCTGGGCGAGATTCTCTGGGTTGCAACGAACACGGGGTCAGACTGCGTCACCGTTATCTTCCATCTGGGCTTAAAGTCAAGGAACGTTAACAACTTAATGTTTAGTGATACGTCACATCTTCCTGACTGATCCCAGCTAGCCGTGATCACGGACTGGCTCTGTTGTTGGGTCTTTTTTATTCTTTTTAGTATTTCACTTCTGCTGTAACAGAAGGATGTTGGTGTTGGGAAAGGGACGGGTTTGGACTCAGCCCAGATTTGGACTGGGATTGCGCCTGGAACATGCTCCCAGTTTGCTCCTTTGTTAAGACAGTGAGAGGTTGTGGTTAAAAGGCTGCTCTTTACTCCCAGCTTTTTCAACTCAAATTCGATTATTATTTTTCAAGTGTGACTTACAGAAAGACAAAGAGGAAAGGGGGAGAGAAAGAGAGACGGGGAGGGAGAGAGGAACATGCACGCAAGCACGGTCACACAAAGGAGTGAGAAATCCCACACCATTCCAGTTGGAATGTCCCAGACACTTCAGCCGAAAGCCACCGCACAGCACAAATCCATGGTGGTATTTGGAAGGGATGAGCCCACCCCTGTAAGCCTCTTCATCCTGCTCCACAGAGTTTGCCAGGAGGATTAACCCAGTCTTGTTCTCAATCCCAGTTTATGAGTTCCCTGCTGGTGGGGAAGATCCTGTGTGTTTAAACAACAGCCTAATTAATCCCTATTTTATTACTTTCTCTTGTCAAGTGGCTAAATAGAAGCTGTCAGCCGGCAGCCACCACCGCTCACATTTGTTTAGATCCCAAATTACTTCATCAGAACCATCTGCTCTGTACGCGGGGCACTCAGCAGTTGTTTATTTCTCTGGACACGGTGTGGGGCACAAACAGCCTGCCCCGTGGGACTCCCTGTGTAAGGCTCCTCCAAGCCCTGGGGACGCTCCTGGAGGGGTCCATAAAGTCCTCTCGCTAGGAGCAACCTAACAAAGCCAGGCAGTGAACAGCTCTAGAGAGGACGAGGGGCCATAAAGCTCTATCTTGTTGGGCCAGGCAAGTTCGTGTTCCTCCCTGGAGCTACGGAAGGTCAGAAAGCCCCAAAACACAGTTGAGATGTACACGTCTTGCTGGGACGTGCTAGCACAGCTCCAAACATCCATCCCCTTCTTCCCGTGGCTTCCTAAGCCCCAACCCAGCGCTGATCTTCCCTGCCCAAGTGTCTAACCACCAGCACCTTCTTTGCAGGCTGTTCCAGACCAAGTGCAGCAGCTGCTTGAAGGCGATCGCCCCCTCCGAGCTCATCATGCGGGTGCTGGAGAACGTCTACCACGTTCACTGCTTCTACTGCTGCGAGTGCGAGCGGCGCCTGCAGCGGGGAGACGAGTTTGTGCTCAAGGAGGGGCAGCTGCTGTGCCGCAGCGACTATGAGAAGGAGAAGGAGATGCTGAGCGCTATCAGCCCGGCACCCACTGAGTCCGGTGAGGAGCCAGGGCTGGAGCGGTGCCGACGGTGGGGAACGAGGGCGAATCTTGTGGAGGGCAGGTACCACCCAGTCCCTAATTAACTACAGGGAAGGCTTCAGAGGGAGGAGACGTAGGTAGGTGGAGGTTGTAGCGTCTTTTCCCCTCGGTGGTAGGCAGCCAAGGGGGTACCAGGCTGCTGACATCTACTTGGCCGATCTGGAGAGGTTCGGGTGGGCTCCTCTGGATGATACGGGGCCAGGGTGGCCCTTCAGCTCTGCCTCTGAATTGACAGTGTTCCCCTGAGCCACAGCTCAGTCCACGAGCTTTGCTGGCTTCGTTCTGCGATTCTGCTCTAAATCGCACCTCGGAAGGAGCAAAACTCTGATAAGTTTCTGTGACTCCTTGCCCTGGGAGGTGGCTCAGCAAGGCAGCTCTCTGCTGAATCACCGCCACTGCTCTTCCATTGCAGTGAAAAGCGAGGATGAGGACGGCAGCCACTCGCACGGCAAAGGCAGCGAGGAGAGCAAAGACCACAAACGCTCCAAGCGCCCGCGCACCATCCTTACCACACAGCAGCGTCGGGCATTCAAGGCCTCGTTCGAGGTTTCCTCAAAACCTTGCAGAAAGGTATAAGGAGGCCACTCAGCACAACTGCTGTCTTGGATCCTTTTAAGTGCAACTTAAGTTCTGATTCAGCTCTCCGGGTTTTGTGGACAGGTAAGAGAGACCCTGGCAGCCGAGACGGGCTTGACTGTGCGGGTGGTACAGGTCTGGTTCCAGAACCAAAGAGCCAAGGTGAGTGACGGTTCCCGTGCCGCAGCCGGGTTCTGCGTACCTGTGGGAAATCACACACGCTCGTTCAGTGAAAAGGAAACGTAGACTAGCTTAGAAAAAGAGAAAATGGTTAGAAGAACAGAAGAACAGCTACGCAGGACCATCCACAGGTCCACCTAGTCCTACAACGTGTACCTAGTAGCAGCAAAAGCTGAAAGAGAAAGACAAAACTTGATTAATTATAGATGCTTGCAGGGCTTAACATTTTTCACGTCGGGGTTTTTTTTTTGATTACTCTTTTTCTACTTGCTTTTTCCCCCTCGCTATAGAAAGACTAGAAGGATTTCCCACTTCTTTCTTCTAGAAGTTGAAACATCCATCTACGGTTGGCCTCGATGATCTTAAAGGTCTTTTCCAACCAAGTGATTCTGTGATTTCTAATTCTGCAGAATTTAAAGGGTGAAAACAGAAAATACGCGGCTTTGAAAACCTCACTTTGTAGTAAAACAAAGTCTTTGGGGTTTTAAACTGCAAATGGCATCTCCCACAAAGATAATACAACCTGTCAGCCCCGTTTCTCACACAGGGCCGACCGCAGAGAAGATTGACCGCAGAGGAGTCACCCAGAGGAGTCTGAGCAGGGTTATATCACGGCAGTGCTTGGTCTCTGTGAAAGGCAGGCGGCAGCGGTCCGCTGCCGTGTTAAATGCAACCCGCTCCCCTCCTCTCTCAGTCAGAACCTCAAATCCGGGGTCTCCGTCTCCTTGCAGATGAAGAAGATTGCTCGCAGGCAACAACAACAGCAGCAGCAACAGCAGGAGCAAGACCAGCTGGGCAACCCTCGCTTAGGGACCGGGAGAGGGACCGGTCGCAACAGCAGGCAGAGCAATGACGATAGCGAAGGTGAGGAGCCGCTGTGCACGGTGCCAGCTCTGGGGGCTGCAGGCTGGGATGGAGGGGGTTGACTGGGATGTGTTTGAGAGAGAACGTGCGCAGGAAGAGATCGGCAACAAGCACGCATGTTGTAACTGAATTGGCACGCAGATGGGGGGAACCGCACGCTGGACTAACTAGGTAATGTTCAGCAAACTCGTGGGTACTCGTGACGCAGCACGTGTCTCCTCTTTTTGAGAAGATGATGGGGGTTTTTTGTTGCACGTATGCACGGAGCCTAGTACCGGGCAGTGCTGGTCCAGAGTTAGACCACCGAATATTGCCGCGGCAATGTGAATAACGTTATCGCGGCAGTGCTCTGCCCCACTGCGTGCTGCGCACCCTTTGCTTCAAAACCCACCCCGCTGGTTGTGTCTTTAGACGGCGCAAGCGTTCACGGCCTGGATGGGCTCATGGTCCCCTACCCCCGGATCCCCCAGCAGCAGCTGCTGCCCCTGGATCAGAACGGCTACAGCACAGACTTGTACAGACAAGGGCTGACGCCGCCCCAGCTGCCAGGAGACCATCTGCACCCCTACGGTAGGAGAGTGGTGTGGAGATTGTCCTGTCTCCGCATCAAAGCTGCACGTAGCAGTCCAAGTCATGAAAAGCCAACTCTGCTGCGCCTGCTGATGAAGCCAGCAGCAAATGCTCCGCAGGACTTGGACTTTGCGCAGAGCCTTTCCCAGAGGAAGTTTGGGGAGGGCAGTGCCGCAGGCTGAGCTCTGCACGTGAGGCTGGGGCCTTACCTCCATCCCACATGAAACGTTTGGGTGAGGGAGGAAAGAGTTATGCCTGCAGCTGGTCCTGTGTGTGGGGCTCACCTCATACCTGCTCAGGGTCACCATGGCCCTGCTGTCACCCTTGTTCCGTGCTGCAGCTCCCCACGAGACACGCTCGGGCCACATTCACACACTCATTTCCTTTTCCTTCCTCTTCTAGACTCAGAAGGAGTTTTTCACGATATGGACAGTGACAGCATCAGCCACCTGGGAGACTGCCTGCTGTCAACGGCTGAAGCCAACCTCCTCCAAGCCCGCGTGGGCAACCCCATTGACCGACTTTACTCCATGCAGAGCTCCTACTTCACGTCCTGACCATAGCAAAGCTCCCAACTCTTCACGAGTATCTCGGATGGATGCTGCTTCAAATTCAGAACGAGGGTGAGGGAGAAGAAACAAGACTGAGACCTTCAGAGACATTCCTTGAGCACTGCACAACGGAGGGGGCAACTAGGTCCACCAGACATATAAGCACTAATTCATGGAGACCTTTCCCAGCCTGAAGGACTTTGGATCGCCTCTCTCCTTTTTTCTAGCCACGAGTAGATCGACGGTATGATGTTGTTTAGCTGTAACTTTAGCAGTTTGTCCAGTGTTTAAGCTTTTCAGCGTTATGTCCTGCAAACAAAGACTGGCCAAGCTAACCAGAGCTGCCCCTAGAAGTACGAGGTGCCCTTCCCACAAGAACTCAGTTTATTTAAGTCTTGGTTGCAGCTGAGCTGCTTGCTGTGCTGTTTTGTCTCGTTTCCCAATCCAGATGCAGGCTTCATGGGACAAGGTTAATTTTCAACGGTAAAACCCAAGGTCCTGAGGCATCTTTAAAGCACGGCACTGCTGCTTCAGAGATTTTCTTCACGCTTGTCGATCAGTCGGACCAGGACAGGTTTTTTTAACATCTGGCATTTCAGAAATGCACCGTAGTTTGGCCCCTGATTGAAACGGCTATGCTCGGGTATCTGCTTCAAGAAACAACACAATATTTATCCTCTGTCATGTTCAGGGATGCCGAGAGAAGTGTAACACACCCACAGTGAGTTCTCTATCGCCTTTATGTCTGTCTGTCTTTCTCTAAAGGGGCAGTTTTACTCCCTGTATGGACAGAAGAAAGACTTATTCTCACAAAATCAGCTGCCAGCCACACTAATTTCTGTTGGTTTCTTTTTTAAAACAGCAAAGTGAAATGCTTGTACTCTAAAAATATTCCTGCTAGAAAGCCCTTCCTCTCTAGGTCTGCCCACAGAGGGATTTCCCACCCTGACTGAGGTCTGCCCACAGAGGGATTTCCCACCCTGACTGCGCTCCCAGTTCACTCAAGGCATCCTTAGCACCTCGCTTCCCTCCAACAAGTGATGAGAGAACAAAACTTGGACTGCGTTACGCTACAAGGCGTCCCTGCCAACTCACTTAACTCCGAGAGGCTACGTTTGGTTTTCACGTCGAGGGCAACCCGGGGGTGACATCAGGACTCAGCCAAGAGCGAAGCATGTCTCCGCTGCGGATAGAAAGGAATAATCCGTTTTCTCTACCCATCACCAGGCCACGAGGCAGGCGAGTTACGAGAAGCAGGCACTGACATGTGTACCCACAAAAAGGGCAAGAAAGAGAGAGCAGAGTATGGAAGTCTGAATTATTACCAAAGGGAAATTCTCTAGTCTCCTGCCTAAGACCCAAGTCTGGGATTTCATTCTTTATATACGTGAAGGACAGCCGGTATTCCTGGAAAGGTCAGGTTTTCCCATGAGCCTGCTTACAGCATGCCAGCTGAAGGAATACGGTCCTCCAGAACTAACCTCCCCTTGTCTATTTGAACTGAACAACCGGCAGACCACTTCAAAAGGAAATAATGACTTAGTTTTAAATCTTGGATCTCCAGAGTTGTGAGTCGAGCTGTGCAACCCGAGAACCTGGCTGACTGATGTTTCTGTATGTGGTGTTTTACTTCTGAGCCTCCACAGGCTTGTCAGTCTGATTTTAAAGGTGTGTAGCCACTCAAATGGAAAAAAAAAAAAAAAGAAATGGCTGATTTTTGTTGTCTGCAGTTATGGAGGAAGACTCCCAGGAACTACATAATCCTGGATTTGGGGATGAAAGCAGATGCGGTCCTGATGCATTTTGCTTTTTATCAGGATTTTTCACCTTCTCGACTACTTCTAGGGAACTGACATAAAGAATGACGTGTAACAGAACCACAGCCCTTATAAAGATCACTCCACCGTTGCTTCACCTTTAATAAAGCTGTGTGAACGTGACACGTGCTGATGTGCAGTCACTTCCCGTTGGGTTTACAGTGCCGGCTTCTGTAGCTGGACTTGCCTTTGCTCTCAGTATCAGACGATGTTTCTCCCCAGAAGGCAGTTGTGTACAAAGTTTACAGACACTTTGACATTTCTTTTTACGAGGGGAGGGGAAGCCTTTCGCAGAAACAGCTATTTATGACATATGTTTGCCCAGGTAGACGAGTTCTAGAGCAAGCTGCTGCAGTTGGGTGACTTCCACCTCTGTTGTGTGGTCACCCACCCCTAAGAAACGAAACGGAAAAAACTCCTAAAGCTGTACGTTACTTTTAGAGGCTCTTGCACTAGAGACGGTCTCAGTTTAGATGAAGTTTTAAGAGAATGTTACAGTGAACTATGTGCAAATTGATGTTTCTCCCAAATACCAGAGCCAGCTTCACCCACTGAAACCCCACCCTCTCTTCCTTGTGATCTAGTGCTGTGATGTGCCAATGTTTTTTTGCATGTACGTTTGAAAATAAAAAAAAAAAAGCAAACTGTAAGTGGAAATCTGAAGCTTGCCTCAGCGCAGTCAGACAAACTGCACGCACGAGCGGTCAGCTGGCTCCCTGCAGTCCCACGAAGGTTGGCCTGGGCTCCTCAGGAGGACGGCCCGTCCGCTCCCTTTCCCAGGAACTAGGTATCCTGGAGCAAAGGAGCAACGAGTGTTGGCAGCTGTTCGTACCTTAATAGAGTCAGCAAACTCAATAGCAGGAGTCAGTTAGTTGCAAGAGGAACTAGAATCCCAACGTGAATAAATAAATATAGTGAAGAGCTACGCTAGACCTGAAGCTACTGATGCAAAGGAGTCTGATGGTGACAAGAGAGTTCAAATACGAGAGCCAGTGATGAAATTCATACCCTAGAGCTAAGGAAAGAAACGACCACTTGGTAGGTTGCAGGCACTTCTCAATTTTGAGGCCAGATTCTGTCTCAAATGAGCAGAAAGGTGGACACCAAGCACCACAGCTGACACTGTCAGAGCCCGGAAAGCTGGCAGGCTTGCCAAGCAAGTCCTGCTGCTTCTCTTACCAAAGGATAGAGCTGCTTTTAGCATCAACAGCCAGGTATCAGAGTTCAGTGACTGCAGGTGAACCGACTCCCCACCGTATCTTGCAGCTGGAGGTCTTCTTGTAGTGACAAGAGACTTGGGGAGACAGCGACAGGAGCGCCAGCGAGCATTCCGTGGGAGGAGGCAGATGGAGCTTTGTGTACGTACGCAGAAGGGATCTGACCCTTTGGCAACCTAGGGGTACCAACGTGCATCCCAAAGCACCTACGGACGTCAGTGAATTAAGTCTCACGGCTATCGTAGGACTTGGGGAATGCGTATTGGTGAGGAAATAATAGCAGCAAGAGGCTAAGCCCGCTCTGCAGCAGAGCAAAGAACAGAATCACACGCACCTTGGGCAACACCCACGCTTTTTGGCTTTCCTCTTTTGCTCTGCACGGTCAAGAAACAGAACAGTTGCTCTCACCAAGCAGGGAGGTGCAGGTCCTCGGCTGTGTCACGCCAACGTATTTGCTGAGAAGGAGGGTTTGGGAATGCCCACTGCTCTCCGAAATGCCCAGATGTGTTTCTCTCCTGTCTTTGCAGACAGGAGAATAAAGGTGAATAAAAGCCAGGCGAGGTGACAGACTGACCACGAGATGAAAAACGCTCCCCTCTGCCCACACAATTTCCCTCGCGCTCACGAGTGACTCTCAAAATCATCTGGATGACAGCCAAGCAAAGCAAATGTGTGCGTGTGAATGGAATGCAGCTCCGTACAGCGCTCTGCCCTCGACAGTTGCCCATTTCAGACCCAGGCCTGCCAGCAGCACTAAATCTCTGCCTGTGACTGCAAACACCAAAGGAACACGCTGATTTATGGTTCCTTTAAGTAAGAGAAGCAGAGTGTAAAACGAGAATATTTTCTGGATGAAAAATTAAAGAGATGTTTTGGTTAGTTCCTCATTCTAGGATCGTGTGTAATTTACCTTATTGGTTTTAAAGTTCCGCTTGAAAGGAGAAGTGACATCAACAGGAGTTAAAGTAACAGGCTGAAAAAAGTCCCGACACACTTCACTTCGCATTCTGAGAGATCTAAACCAAGAAGAAACGGAGGAAGAACAAAGCAGAGAATTAACTAACCTAATGATCCTTGGCTTTCTCTTAGTTAAGGACCCCAGAACTCCTTGCATGCATTAATTAATTATCCCTCATTAACTCCCCAGTCGAGTAGGTATTATTTATTTCAGAGATGAGTAAACAGAGACATAGAACATGTTACGACTAGCTTCCAGGGCCACACAAAAAGACAGTGGGTAAGTTAAAACAGAAAAAAACCTGACATCCAGTTTGCTTAACTACCAGCTAAAATGCACATTTGACTGAAAACCAGAGTTGAGAACAATTAAAAGTGGAAAAAACACAGAACCAGGAAATGGAAACCAAGCAGAGAATGGCAAAGCCCACACCAGAAGACAAGATACAGAAGGACTATAGTGACACAAAAAGACTTGTGTGAACGAAGGATCCTTTACAATAATTAACCCCCGAGCAAGAACGCCTCCACAAGTCTGACACTGCTTTCGTAACAGTTCTCAACCACCTCAGAACTTGCTCCTTTGGGTTCTTCTCCCTGGTACTGCGGGGCTTTAGTGTTTATTTCTGCTCTGGTTTGTGTTTGGGAGGATGTGAGAGGTCCAACCTATCCGGATCCTGCTCTAAATCTCTTTTTCCCCCCCGCCCAAGTCTCCCACTCTGGGAAATACAGGCTTATTCACTTATTGATTTCAGCCACTTGGCATTAATTTAGCTGAATCTCTCTGCAGCCTTTGGAGGTAAAGCTGAACCTACCAGTTTGATTGAGCGCCCGAGGCCTTTTTTCCCTTGTTTAGCGTTATGCTGGTAACTGTCCTAATGGCTTCCTGCACTTGCTTCCATGCTCCTGTCCTCATCAAACTAAGAGGTACGAGGCAGTATCGTAATCCTGTGGTACACGAAATGAAGAGAACGCTTCCTGGGTTCCTAATTCTTGTCTCATTCTCAGGTTTTCCGAGGTCTCCCTTGCCAGCTTACCCCTTATGAAAGATACCGGAGCAACTGATGCTCCTTTTAGCTTTTATTGCTAAATACGTTTGCAGTGACAGGACCAAAAAAACAACAGCTGGATTTGGAAATAACAGCTTTTCCCGACGCTCACAGGGACGCTTGCTCACTCTGTGTGTATGGCTTTGCCTTATTTCCAGCTGCTACCACGCATCCAAGCAAGTCAGATCCACAGCAGCCCTTCCCTTACGTTTGCCAATGCCAGAAATAGCTGTAATTGCCACTCCGATTTTATTCCAGCAGCCAGCAACAGCAGGTAGCCCATGCAGTTAGAAAGAAGGGAAAGAGCTGCAAAACTCCTGCTCCGTGCTTCTCACTTCAAGAGGTCTTAGGCCCCTCTGCCTAAAATGAAACGGTTTAATCATGCGGTACGGCACACATAGCTACGGATTCCTTCAAGGCTAAGAGGAAAGCGAGAGAATACTCCCTGCCGCCTTCTAGTCGTTACCTGGCACATCCAGTTGAAGGGAAGAAAACTGTTGGTATTCCTTTCACGTTTCGCAAAGGAATTTGCCAAATTTGCCGGGGCTACAAGTTGATTTAATCTAGAAACTTTTCCAATGGAGCTGGTAAACTGAGGAAAGCAACAATTTCAGGTAGCAACCATCACCACAACACTTCCCTCCACGGGAAGGTGCCGTCATTCTCTGCTACATGATGTTATTCTACATTTACATTACACATGTAGTGAAAGACGTACGAGGACATTCTTTATTCCGAATAAAACTTGCAGCTGCCTAATATTGTCTCAGAAAGCATTTCTCTCCTCAATTGCACACGGAAACAGGACGAAGCAGCATCTTCCTCTCCGTCGTAAGTTAACTGAACCCTGTGAGAGTTTGGCTCACGGATGACAACAGCAAGTGCCCGGCAGCTCGGTGGTTAACGTGTTAGAGCAAGTAATAATAGAGTGGCTCGGGCTCCTGAGAAGGAGGAGGCATAACTGGGCTTAAGAGGGGGCCCAGTGCACCTTAAACGTAATGAAAAATGGCTTTTCTGCTGACAGGCTGACATTTCAATACAATGTCAACAACATGTAAAGCACCTTCGCTCCTCTATACCGGCATCCTTAATAAAGCTATTCACACCACACACATTTATGACTAATGGGGTGCTGCCTGGTGTAAATAAAACTCAAAAAGATTCACTAAAAATAGATTTCTCCTTTTCTGGTAGCACTTGACCCCTCTCCGAATTCATTTTGAAGCAAAGCTACCGTCACCTTTTTCTCCCAACTTTTCTGCCGGAAGATAAAACGGCTCTTTATGTTTCAAATGCACGGCATTTGATAAAAGCAAACAAAGAGTTTTCTGCAAGCGTGCACATATGTTTTTAGACATGACCCCAGCATCTTCATATGTTCCCATCACTGCTGAAATGCAGCCACCTCTGTGAGACAGACAACGGCAACGCTGACGGCCAGCTTTGTGATCCGGGCTCTGCTAGAAGCTGGAACAGATCAACTTAAATCTGCTGTCCCTCTCCCCAGAGGAGTTAAACTCTGCCCAGCTGGAAAATGCAAGCGATGTTTGCCAGCCACCACAGGCTCAAAGGCGAACGCTTGGACCGACGCCTGGCTGAAACACGAATAAGGATTAATGTGTCCCAGGAAGGGGGTATGAACCCCTGGGAACCAGGTCAAAGCCAAGTTTCCCGGTCCATGCCTCACCCTCTCGTAGAGGTACAAAAACCACTCACAAACACAGCAAAGCCGTGCTGTGCTTTCAGACAAAGACTCTGCTGGCGCTGTACACAACAGTTTCTGCGTGTCATCTGCTGCCTGCACGCTTCTGGAAAATTTTGGTTTATGGTTCCCTGTAACTCCTCTGGAAGACCAAGTTCCTACTCCAGACAGCAGCAAAGCTGCGTGTGTATAACCAAGTGGTAGCAGCTCATTTCTCCTTCCTCACACCCGGTCTCGAGTACCCCAAAGGACTTTCCAAGGTTTAAACTTCTGCTGGGAGAGACTCTCAGTCCCACTAACAGACAGCACATTTTTTTTTGTTTAGACCTACAGTGATTTTCAGACACAGCACACTGGAGTGGACCCAAGGGTCCCAGCTGGCGGCGCCCCAAAGCTCTCCCTCCACAGAAGTGCTCACAGACTCATCAGCCCCGGGTCTTAATCCACTCCTCATTAGACCATCTATTGTTTCTTGTATCGTTTTAATTTTTTTTCCCACTAGTTACAGCCCAGAAACAACCTCTCCTTAGAGCAGGGCTCTTTGTTACCCCGTGTAAGAACAACAGAGGTGCCCCCCCATGCCCCTGCACTGGAAGATCCTTGTCGTGCTGTCGATAGAGCAGGCAGTGCTCCCAAGTCCGCAGTTTTTCTGCCGTCTCTGCCGGTGGGAAGACTCCCTCTGCTGTTCTAAACCAGCAGAAGGCCTGGGGCTACAACCCCTCACGGCACCCCCAAAACTGGGAGCTGCACAGGATGCTTTCAAGTGGGTCAAGCTGGGACATTTACAGTCAAAGAAATGTCCCTCGAGTTGGTCCAGCTCAGAGAGCAGCTTCCATCATCAGTGGGAAAAGCCAGAACTGGCTTTGGATCTTGAAAAGTGGTTGGTTTTTTTTTTATTGGGACGAAGGAAAATATTGTGTTTAATCATCAAAGGAACTGTCGAAGAATATAGACCGCAGAAAAAGAGCTAAGGGCTGGTTTTAGCTCTCGGTTCTTACTCAAGCACATCTGCAGGTTGCTGCTGATTCTTTGGTGTCACTTCAACACAGTCCTGTAATTTATTTACGTATAAAGTTTTCAGAGGCAACTCAGCAGACAAAACCCAGCGTTATCAGCACACAAGTGCCGACGGATCAGGAACGCTCTGACATCCCGGTCAGAGTCCAGCCGTCTGCTGGAGACAAGCGTAGTGTAACCAGAACCAAGAAAACCACATCGCAGGGCTGCGCTTCGTTTTTCAGAGGGGAAAAAACAACCCAACCAAGCATTGGAACGATACTCCAGAGTACAGAAAGATTTTTCATTCGCTCCTGAAGATGAATTTTAATTCCAAGGCTCCCCTATGAAAAAACAGCACAAATAAAAGCATCAGGTAGGCTCCGTGTGTATGTAGCACCCTAGTTACGAGGTACAGCAGATTACCGCGTCAGGTGATACGAGTGCGTCGCATTCAGGTGGTTTCTATATGCTTAATAACACGTGATTTACTTTGACGTTGCTCCATAGATGTTTACCAGATCTTTAGCAGAGCGCTGCAAGCTGACCTATCCCAACGAAACCATCCTGTAGATATCAGTGTACAAAACCGATGACCAGGTCGATTAATAGATTTGGACAAAAATCATGACTTTACCTCAGCAAGATCGCTCTCCTCCCAGAGCCTTTTGCCACGGGGTATCGGCTTAGCCCAACACCGAGAATGACCAACTAATTTGGAGAAATACGCTGTCGCGTTCACCTCCATACAGCCACACACACATCACTTACAGCCCTAACAATCCACGCCAACAAATTACCGCGCTTTTAGCCTAGATATGCTCCTTGGCTGTGCTCTATATTTTTTTGAGGAGGCTAAGTCTGAATTTACAGAGACGGGAAGGGAAGGTGGGCAGGAGGAGCGGCTGAGGGAGCTGGGGTTGCTCAGCCTGGAGAAGAGGAGGCTGAGGGGAGCCCTCATCGCCCTCTACACCTCCCCGAGAGGAGGCTGTGGTGAGGTGGGGGTCGGTCTCTTCTCCCAAGAAGCGATGGGACGAGGGGCAATGGCCTCAAGTTGTGCCAGGGGAGGTTTAGGTTGGATATTGGGGAAAACTTCTTCACGGAGAGGGTTGTCCAGCACTGGACCAGGCCGCCCAGGGAGGTGGCCGAGTCCCCATCCCTGGAGGGATTTAAAAGCCGGGCAGACGAGGTGCTGAGGGCCATGGTTTAGTGGTGGACAGGGATGGTTGGACTCAATGATCTTAAAGGGCTTTTCCAACCAAAAAAAAAAGGAAAAGGGAGAAAAATGAAGGCCTTTGTGTATTCTGGGCTGTACTGTTCCACTCCTGTTTAAATGAGCATCTCCCAAGCAGATGTGGAGAGCGGGTGTCAGTATGAGCAGGTCTAGAGGAAAAGCGACCCCGCTCTGCAGCCCAACACTCACCTCACGTGGAGACCTTCACCTGGTCAGCGCAGAGCAGGAAAGCGTTGACGTGGTCGCTGCAGTTCATGACGGAGGCCTGGTTCTCCTTCAGACACTGCTCGAAGGCGGCAAAAGGCTCTGCACAATCCTGGCGGATCTGCTGCACGATCGGGCTGCGGGACAACACCGGGCCCTCAGCTCCGGGGGAGCCGCAGGGCTCAACCGGCCTGAGGTCCGACGCGGTCCCGGCCCCAAACCCACCTCGCCCCTCCCGTACTCACTGGGCGGCGGCGCAGCGGGACATGCTGAGGCGGAGACGGTGACAGTCGCGCTGCCAGGAGGCCGGGCTGGCGGCCACGCACCGCCCGTACTGCTCCATCTCATTGCGGCAGTAACGTGCCGTGATCTCCAGAGCCGCCTGCCTGAGGGGAGACAGCAAAGTTAACACGGGGAGCAGGGGGGGAGCAGCGCGGCCTAGCCCGGCCCGGTCCCCCCGCCGCCGCCCGCTACTCACATGCCGCCGCCGGTGCTGCGGGCGCTACCTCAGTGCGCATGCGCGGGCACCGCGCTATGGCTCGACGCATGCGCAAACGCGGGGATACGGCGATGCCTCCCGCGCAGCGCTTAAGCCGCCCAGCGCGCATGCGCGAAGCGCCCCACGCGCGCTTTCCCCGCCGGAAGCGGAAGTGGCTCGTTGCGGTTTCTCGGAAGATGGCGGCTGCCGGCCCGGCTCCGGGTCCTGTGGACGAGCTGGTCTCGTCGGTGACGCTTTACCGCCGGCGGCCGCGGCTCCTTCACGGCACCGTGTTGCCCTTCGTGGCGGGGCTCTACCCGGCCTGGTTGTGGCTGTGGGGACCGCGCGTGTGGGCGGCATGGGGGGAAGCGGCGGCGGCTGCGGCGGCAGCGACGGAGGAGGAGGAGGGCGGCCCGAGAGCGGGCCCGGGCCCCGCGCCCCCCGAGGCTGCGTTGCTGGCTCTCGCCGCCATCGGTGTCATCCATCTGCTGACGGCGCTCTCGGGGCTGTGGTCGGTGCACGCTCACTGCGCCCTCACCTGCGTCCGGGTGAGTCCCGGGGATGCCGGTGCCGCGGGGCCGGCCACGCTGGAGAGAATCTCCGGGGCTGCCCCCGAGCAGCGCGGGGAGGCTCCTGTCGCTGCCCGCGGGCTCTTCTGTCGTGCGGGGGCGGCTGAGGGCGCGGGGGCGTTCGGTTTCCTGGGGGGGGGCGGGTTGCGACGTGGCAGAGCCGCATCAACCGCATAGGGAAGCTTTGCAGGCGCGATGAGGGAGAGGGTGATGGGCGTGAGGAGACGCTTTGCACGGAAACGCTTCTCCCTTTAGCTGGGTTTGGGCAGCCTGGCTGCATGCTGGCGGCGGGGAAGGAGAGATGCATGAGTTCAGCAAGCCCCAGCCCCGCAGCGGTGTCGGGGAGTGCAGCGATGTGTCTGCGGGCAGGCGGCCTGGGGTGAGTTGAGCGTTCAGGGCAGGAGCCGACCGCCTTTGCTAGTGTCGATTTTTCCGTCTTTCGATGACGGACCAGCTGGTTGCTATTTTTGCAGTCGCTGTTGTAATTGTGTCTTACTGGCAGCTATATATGCCTTAACTGCACGTGAAGTACTGAATATGAGGATATGATGAATATGGGGAGTGGCTGAGGGAGCTAGGGTTGTTCAGCCTGGAGAAGAGGAGGCTGAGGGGAGACCTTATCGCCCTCTACACCTCCCCGAGAGGAGGCTGTGGTGAGGTGGGTGTTGGTCTCTTCTTCCAAGAAGCGATAGGACGAGAGGAAGTGGCCTCAAGTTGCGTCAGGGGAGGTTTAAGTTGGATACTGGGGAAAACTTCTTCACGGAGAGGGTTGTCAAGCCCTGGACCAGGCTGCCCAGGGAAGTGGTGGAGTCCCCATCCCTGCAGGTGTTAAAAAACGTGTAAACGTGGCACTTTGGGACATGGTTTAGTAGGCATGGTGGGGTCGGGTTGACAGTCGGGCTAGATGATCTTAGAGGGCTTTTCCAACCTTAATGATTCTGTTCTATTCTAATAGACTTCCTCTGGTAGTAGGGTATGATTTTGGGGATGGATTGTGATAATTGGAACGTCTTTGATTCTAACAACGGCTCTGCAAAAGCGCCCGGCTGCAAAAAGCTCTCTTCTCCATGTGTCTTAACGCCTTCCGGCAAGGATTCCTCCCGACTCGTTGAAATTCAGGGTCTGTGATCTGCTTTACGAGGCGTGTCTTGTTTGTGTTTCAGGAACCTTGTCCTAAGAAAGCCACATTGGCTAAAGTTGTGCCAACCCCAAATAATGGATCGGTAGAACTAGTGCCACTCCACAGAGACCAGGTAAGGATACGGCTGTCGGGAGCAGAACTGACATTTGTCACGCGCCAGGGAACTGCTCCGTCGTGCCGTCAGGCTGCGGTTTATTAGCTTTTAACTTAAGTAATTAGGGAAAAATCAGCTGCAGTCAGTCAAAAGTGGGGATGTTAAAGACTGCACGGTGTTTTCCTGGTGTGTGTACCACAAGCAGAATCATGCAATAACTAAAGATGTAAGGGATTGGGGTTTCTTTCCTTCTTCAGACCAGATTATGTGTGGAGTAAACCCATTGGTGTGTGTTCAACTGATTGTTTTGGGTTTTTTTCTCCCCCTCTCTGCAGGGTGAGGATGGGCAGGAGGCTCTTTCCTTTGAATTTCAGAAAATCAAATACTCGTGTGAGATAGACGGCAAGAAACAGTTTCTTCCTGTAGCTTTCCCTGTGGAACATCCCCTTTGTTACTACCAGAATGCCCGAGGCTATCAGGAGGACAAAGATATCCGAGCAGCTGAGAAGAAATACGGTACAAACAAGTAAGTTCTCCAGGCGCAGATCACTCGTGGCCGAAGTATCCCAGTGTGTCAGGAACAGCGGTGTTGAACTGCAGTTCTAGTCCTGGTTTTTTTAAATTTCAATTACTCCTGGCACTCGCTTCAAATTCCGTTAACGACAGAGAACAGTATCGGACCAAGGGGTTTTCTCCAGGGTGGGCTGTAGATGGAAATTAATTGCATATAATAAATTAATTGAATCAAAGTAGTTGAAAATAGGGAGATTGTGGACGTTGTGGAGTGCAGCCTGGTCTGACACCAGAGGGGGCAGGTGGATTTTGGGTTGGGCTTTTGCTGAGAATCTGGAACGTTTAGGTTAATAAGGATTCGATTCTTTCCTAGGGCTGAGATGGTGGTGCCGGAGTTCTTGGAACTCTTTAAAGAAAGAGCTACAGCTCCATTCTTCGTCTTTCAGGTAAAATGGACAAACAAAAAGAGCTGTAAATATCTCTCCCTGCTAAAAAATGAGATGATTCCTTACAATCCTGGCTTGAGAGCCATAAATCAGCTGGCAGCTTTCTAAAATCAGGCGTAGATGCTGTTCTTGCACTGTAATATTGATTTTTACTTCCGGGAGTGACCCTGTTTCTCCCTAATGACTTACTGTGATTTTTTTGGTTTTTCTGGCTTCCTACAATTAAATGTTTACCAAGTTAGCTTTAAAAAAAAAAAAATCCTCGAAATTGAAGGCTTTTGTTTTCTGAGGGAGATTAGAATAACTGCCGTGTGGTGTTCTCCCCACAGGTGTTCTGTGTGGGTTTGTGGTGCCTGGATGAATACTGGTATTACAGTGTTTTCACCCTCTCCATGTTGGTTGCGTTTGAAGCTTCTCTGGTCCAGCAGCAAATGAGGAACATGTCGGAGATTCGAAAAATGGGCAACAAGCCCTACATGATCCAGGTAATCAGAACCAGAGAGGATTGTGCATGAAATTTTTGATGTCTTTTAGCTGATTTGCTGTTCTTTTTTCCCGTCCTTTTCCTCTGGTCCTTTTCTGACGCATGCAGGGCTTCTGAAAGTGGCTTTTTTTTTTTCCCACAGGTTTACAGAAACCGCAAGTGGCGCCCCATTTCCAGCGATGAGATTATTCCAGGGGACATTGTTTCCATTGGTAATGACTTGCATGATGGTTGTAATCAAAAGCTCGTTTAAAATCAGATTCTTTCCGGTGCGGTAATTGCGCAGTAAATTGAATTAGGCATAAAAATCTAATGGTCTTGGTCGCGTGCTTTTGAGGACTTTGGTTCTTCGGTGTCACAATTCAAGGGTCCAAGAGATTAATCCTTGGGCTGGGTCTCTTGGACCTGCTAGCTGTCTTAAAGAAAGGTAAATACCTAGATAAATCGGCCTCAGATTCTTCAGCTCAGGATTGTGAAGATGAAGAGTTCCCTTCCTCCTGACAATGTCTTCCTAGAATGGAAAGGGGAAGGGCAGATCTCCCTCTTAACCCAGCTCTCCCTTTTAAGGTTGTATTACCCCAGGATGTGATCCCAGTCTTTGAAGCCTGAACAGCAATGGGAACTAAGTGACTTGATTTTAAACTTTCCAGGTCTCACTAGAGACCTAATAACCTTCCAACCCTTTCGGTTCGCAGCAGTGCTGAGTGGGTACGTGCTGTGGTAGACTTGGCAGCCCGTGGGCGGTTGGCAGCTTTAGGAATCTCCTGTATCTCAGCCAACCTGAAGGAGAGCTGCGCCCTGCCAGACAAACAGCCAAACAATAGTCACTTCTGCCTTCGAGCTTCTTCTCAGTTTTAATGTGTTAATTGCAGGCCGATCTCCTCATGAAAATCTAGTGCCGTGTGATGTGCTGCTGTTACGTGGAAGGTGTATCGTAGATGAAGCTATGCTGACAGGAGAGTCTGTGCCACAGATGAAGGTCTGTGTGAAATGTCCTCTGTGCTGTCCTTTTGTTGCAACCTGGGAAAGTAAAAATATTCAAGCCGCTGCAGCATTTGCCAGTGCAGATGTGTGAATGTTTGTGTGAATGCTGGCCCAGGCAACCTGGTCTGTTTGTTATCGGCTCCCTATCAGTGATTGATGGTCCCTGGTAAATGAGAAACAGAAACGTCTGTTTTGTCTGGCAATGTCTCCAGCCTTTGGGGCTGAACTCTGTCGTGTGGGCACGGCATCGCCCTCCTACACATTCCCCAGTCTGGATTCCTTTGGCTGGGTAGAGGTGGGAGGAGGAACAAGTGTAAAGCACTTCAAAACCCTGGATATTCCTTCTTTTTGTGCCAGTGGGTGAATTAAAAATGATAAAGTAATCCTTGCAGAGCCTCCCTTGCTGAATTCAGTGTGCCAAGGGTGAACTAGTCCCCCGAAACCAGAATTTCCACAGATGTCAGGCTCTAAACCCAGACCGATCGGGAGCTGAATGGCGCGTTAAGGTCTAGATTCAGTTCAGACCGCCTTCGGCTGAAGTGAAGCTGAGAACATCTTGTGGGATAAGAACAGAAAGGAACGCTTGAAGTTGACGCGTTGATAACTGTGAGTCTGAGACCTGAACACTGTCCTGCAGGAGCCCGTGGAGGATCTCAGTCCAGAGCACGTCTTGGACATGCAGACAGATTCCCGCCTACACATCATATTTGGGGGAACAAAAGTGGTGCAGCACATCCCGCCCCAGAAAGCCAGCACAGGACTGAAACGTATGTACCTGCACAGATTCTCTCTGAGAAGGCATGTCGTATGCCCACAGATTTATTTTAAAAGGCTTTGATGCAACTTTTGGAGGGTGTCACTGAGTCAGTCTCCTTGGCCCTGTCACTAATGGTTTACCGTAATTATTAGACTGCTGTGATATTCTATTAAAGCTGACTATGTCCCCTTGTAAGCGAGAGGAGGGTGTAGCTTCACGCGTATTCTGCTTGTGATAAGCCTATAAAAGATTCACACTAAGTTTACCGTCTTCATTCCTGCTCCCGTTCCAGCTGTCGATAACGGGTGTGTGGCATATGCTCTGAGGACCGGCTTCAACACGTCTCAGGTAAGACGTGAACGTGCCTCCTCACCTCTGTCTTGTCGATGATGTTGGTTGTGCCATTCAGCGCTTCGCTGTAAGGAAATCCTTATGAAGTACAGCAGTGGGAAAATATAAATCAGGGCATTAAAATTACTTTTTTTTTGGGGGGAGAGGAATAAATGAGGTTGGTCTGTGTGTCAAATAAGTAATCTGATGTTTGATGCAGAAGCCTGGGAGTCAGGATTCAGGGTTCCTGTTGTGACTGACCACGCTATGTACATACTTCAGCTCCTGGTTATCCCTGTGTCTGTAATGATAATTGTTGGGAAAAGACGACTGAGTGTGTTTGTAGAGACTAGAGATGTGAACGTGAGGTTTTTCCGTTGGGAATTGAAGACTGCTTCAAAGAAATCATCGACTTAAGTGACTTAGCAACACGTTTGGAGTTTTTTAACAGATTAATTATGGGTGACTCTAGGCTGCTGCCTATTAAGAGGATCACAGAAGTGGGAATAATTTTCAGGCTCTGGCACCAGAACACCAAAGCGTCATTTTAAAATTGGGTTTCATACATACTTTTAACAAACTGCATGCGGCAGAGATGGCTTCTTGCACTGAAGGCTGTTCTTCTCAGGGGAAATTGCTACGTACAATCCTCTTTGGGGTGAAGAGAGTGACAGCCAATAACTTAGAGACCTTCATTTTCATCCTGTTCCTGCTGGTCTTTGCCATTGCTGCTGCAGCATACGTCTGGATTGAAGGTGAGATTTCTTCTTGCCTCTTCCAGGTCTCTACACAGGACTTGTACCAAAGCTTGTGGGAAGGACAGTTGACGTAATTTCTGAGAGTTACAATAGCTGGGTTGGGCTGCGCCAGTGTTTCAGTGTAGGGGCCCACACTGCATTCTGGATGCTTTTCTTGCCCTCCCACAGCCCTTCCTAGGTAGGTGAGCTTCTTTGTGGTACTCGTCTTAGTTCTGTGGGGCACACAGTCTGAGGATGAGGAGATATACAGGTCTCCTGTCTCATTCCGTAGGCACCAAGGATCCTAGCAGGAACCGTTACAAGCTCTTCCTGGAGTGTACGTTAATACTGACTTCAGTCGTTCCGCCTGAACTTCCCATTGAGCTCTCTCTGGCTGTCAACACCTCCCTCATCGCCTTGGCCAAGCTCTGTAAGTACCAAGCCTAAACACAGAAACAAAAATAGGACTGCTTTCTTGTGTCTGGAACTGCGGGGACCTTGGTGAGGAAATGAGTGTGAAATTACTGTAGTGTCCTCAGGTTCTACACAGTGACAGTACAGCTTTTGGAGCTGGTGTGTATGAGGGGGTTTAAACCCCAAAGAACTCGGGAGGTCTGTGCTTTGAAGTGGGTCCTAAATCAAGTGTAGGAGGGAATATATTCATGCGAAAGCCTGCTTGCACAACAGTCCTGCTGTTCAGCATTGAGCAGGTTCCTATATATGGAATAGGGAGGTCAGTGACTTCTGGGTTGGACTACATCACTGCTATAGCTCGGTGTCTGTTCTGGTTTCAAATGCCACAAAAATTCAGAGCGGGGAGTTCAGGGTTCATTCCCTCTAGCTGAGAACCGTGTTGATAGCTCTTGTCTTGCGATAAAAGCCACTGAACATCCTGTCCTGGCTTTGTTGTAGCTGATCTCTCACAGAATTTCCTCTCCTCTCTTCTAGATGTGTACTGTACAGAGCCCTTCCGCATCCCCTTTGCAGGCAAAGTTCAAGTTTGCTGTTTTGACAAAACTGGCACGTTAACCAGCGATCACCTCGTAGTGAGAGGAGTTGCTGGGCTCAGGTAGGTGCTGGGTGGTTTTTGTTATATGGTTTGCTGAGCTCTGGGCTTTGGGCACTGTGGGAACGCCTCAGGCACAAGTGAAATCACATTCCAGTGGGGAAGAGAAGATAATCAGGGATTCAGAGAGGGAAAGAAGTGGATTGAGCTGGAAGGAGAGAGGGTCGTTGGTCTCTGGCAGCGACTGTGGGCTCAGGACTTGTGGATTTAATTGTCTCGGGGGACTTCTTGCATAGGGATTTTATGTAACTGAGACCCTCGCTGCTCCACCATGCAGTAGCATCCTGCCTTCTCATTCCACCGCCGTAATGAACTGCGCTTGAAGGCTAAATCCCGCGGCAGGGAGACATCCGAGTCCTTTGATTCTACGGTTATTTAGATGTGTTAGATCAGGCCTCTACTTCGAGTGTTCTGCTTGAATCAAGTTTGCTTTGGAGGACTGGCAAAAATCAGGGGCTTTGGCACTGTTTGCAGTTGAGACAGCGCCAGATTTGCTGTGGCTTTGATCTCACCATGAGAAGCTCCACTGTTTACTGTATTAGAGCAGGAATTTTTGGCTGGGAAAAATTCCAGAATTTGTCTGAGATAATGTGAATGGGGTTTGTTAACACGGGCAGTCTTTTTTATGCTGCAGGGATGGGAAGGAAGTGACACCAGTATCTGACATTCCTGTAGAAACCCACCGAGCGATTGCTACTTGCCACTCGCTTGTACAGTTGGATGATGGGACGCTGGTGGGAGATCCGTTAGAGAAGGCGATGTTAATGGCTGTGGACTGGACCCTGACCAAAGGTAAAACTTGTCTCCAGCTCCTCCCTGGTTGATACCTGAGCCCTGTTTACATATGCCGTGGGGTTTTTTTTGGGGGGTGATGACGAAAACGCTGGGTTTGTCAGTTCTGAGCATGAAATTACCTAGTCTACGGAGATTTCCTATGCCTCGTGCCAGCTTTCTGCAAGGAGTGAATTCCAGCTGGTATGATCCCAGGAACTGGTTTGGGGCAGTGGAAATCCTTCCACTGCATGTCTGAGGGACAACAAATAGTAGAATTCTGTTCTCGGGACATGCAGGTACTGCATTCTGCAGCTGGCGTGCTCAGGTTGGTGTCTTTAAATCTGACTGTGCCGACTCAGTAAAAACAGGGCATGACTAGCGCAGATCGCAGTGGTGAAAACACAACAGCGTGGGTTTTAGCGTGGTCTGCGGGCAGTCTCTCTGGAGGCTTTCTGCTCTGCTTTCTTGGCTTTCGCATGCACAGGTAACTAAAGTAGAAATCTTTCAGAAATTATACATATCCTGCTGAAACCCATGCTGCTGTGGGTTTTGCTTCTGGATTTTTACCTGCGATGATAATATATGCTATAAATGCACCTTGAACCTGCTGCGTGGCTGTTCATACTAATGCACATAGATGTTCTGATCGGTTACATCCCTTAATTCTTGGCACTAGAATTTCCAGCTCTGTTTGCTTGTATCCAAGGAAAGGAAATTCATATGATCTCGGTGACCTATGGCTTCCTTTGGGACCTGAAGGGAGGGATGTTGCTTTTGATACCGAGAAACCTTTCAGGATTTCCTGATCTGTTTGTTTCCAGATGAGAAAGTTTTCCCCAGAAGTATTAAAACTCAGGGACTGAAAATTCACCAGCGCTTTCATTTTGCCAGTGCCCTGAAAAGAATGTCTGTCTTGGCATCGTACGAGAAGATCGGCTCGACTGATCTCTGTTACATTGCAGCTGTGAAAGGGGCCCCAGAGACGCTGCACAAAATGGTGAGCGCATCTCTCTAGGGGAGGAAGGGCCTTCTCTAGCACTTGTGCTCGTCCCCTTACACCTCTGCTTGTTCCTGCCAAGTCTGGAACCTGAATGACGTAGGGATTTGTGCGAACCCGGGCCTGAAAACAAACTCCCACTGGGGAGCTTCGGTCTAATCCCAGTGAGATCTGAATATCTCACCGTATGCATTCCTGGCCCTGTTGCTTTTGCTGACAGCAGAGGGCTAAATATGGGGGATCTCTACTTTTGCCCTTGAAGGTGAGGGACCCTCCCACAGGTGCCTCCTTCCCCTGTCTGCATATTTAATGTGAAATGCTGAAATGCGCTACTGAATTGTGCTTGAAACCGCATTAATATGATGCTTTTCCCCACACCTTCTCTAGTTTTCTCAGTGCCCGAGCAACTATCATGCTGTCCACACGGAAATTTCACATGAGGGGGCAAGAGTGCTGGCCCTTGGCTACAAAGAACTGGGGCACCTCACTCACCAGCAGGTATATCTGTCTGTTTAAGCCTTGAAATCGAGCACCTGTTAAAGGAAACAGAGGTGGTGTGAGCAGGGAAGAGGGGTGGGACTCTTTTGGGATGTGGTTGCCCAAAGCGGCGGTAATCGTGTTGTTTTTACGATCTGGATCTTCTGGGAAGATGGCAGCCTCTGAGCTGTGCTCCCAGCTTTGAATTCCTGTGCATCATTGATCAATACTTCTGTTTCCCTGTTCGTAAAGCAGGGTCAACTCTTTCCTTGTAGCAATTGAAGAGGCTTAGCACTGAACTTCTTATCTGTGAACCTGGTTTTATAGAATCATAGAATCATTTGGTTGGAAAAGACCTTTAAGATCATCGAGTCCAACCGTCCCTGTCCACCACTAAACCATGGCCCTCAGCGCCGCGTCTGCCCGGCTTTTAAACACCCCCAGGGATGGGGACTCCACCACTTCCCTGGGCAGCCTGGTCCAGTGCTGGACAACCCTCTCCGTGGAGAAGTTTTTCCCAATATCCAACCTAAACCTCCCCTGGCACAACTTGAGGCCATTGCCCCTCGTCCCATCGCTTCTTGGGAGAAGAGACCGACCCCCACCTCACCACAGCCTCCTCTCGGGGAGGTGTAGAGGGCGATGAGGGCTCCCCTCAGCCTCCTCTTCTCCAGGCTGAGCAACCCCAGGTCCCTAATCCGCTCCTCACAGCACTTGTGCTCCAGAGCCTTCCCCGTGTGCCCCAGACCCTTCCCCAGCTTCGTTGCCCTTCTCTGCCCACGCTCCAGCACCTCCAGGTCCTTCTTGTCCTGAGGGGCCCAAACCTGCCCCCAGCACTCGAGGTGCGGCCTCCCCAGTGCCCAGCACAGGGGCACCATCCCTGCCCTGCTCCTGCTGGCCACACCACTCCTGATACAAGCCAGGATGCCCTTGGCCTCCTTGGCCACCTGGGCACGCTGCTGGCTCATGGCCAGCGGCTGTCGACCAGCACCCCCAGGTCCCTCTCTGCCCAGCACCTTTCCAGCCGCTCACCCCCAAGCCTGCAGCGTTGCCTGGGGTTGTTGTGGCCCAAGGGCAGGACCCGGCACTTGGCCTTGTTGAACCTCACCCAGTTGACCTTGGCCCATTGATCCAGCCTGGCCAGGTCCCTCCGTGGAGCCTCCCCACCCTCCCGCAGATCACCACTGCCACCCAGCACGTGTAATTGTTTTCAGGGCTGTCTCTGTGGAGCTTTGTGCCAACGAAGCTTTTCTTCTAGAGCAGCTGGGCACTGTCCAGGCTTGCTCTGTGCATCTCAGAGCACCAGTTGTTTTTCTAGCGATGCTTTGATTGCAAGGAAGCACTCACTGGAAAACAGGATTGCTGCTACAGAGCAGCAGGTAACACTCTGTTCGCTGACTTGCTTTGGCAGGTGAGAGAGATGAAGCGTGAAGCTTTGGAGTGTGATCTTAGATTTGTTGGATTCATTGTGGTTTCCTGTCCTCTCAAAGCTGACTCCAAATCCGTCATCAGGGAGATCCAGAACGCATCACACCACGTAAGCGTCAGCAGCATCCTAGCCTTTGTTGGTAGCCGTGGTGTTTGGGATGTGGAATTTCAGTACCAGAAGCCTTTGTGGAGTGATGGCAAAGGCTTCCCCATAGTGAAGGCAGGGAGACCTCGTGGATGTGATGTTATTTTTGCGGTGGGATTTGCCCTGGCGCAGAGAGAAAGCCCTTCTGCAGGGTGCTGCACAGAGCTACGTCTCATGGGGAATGTCACCAGCATCCAAGCTAGGCAGAAGTCTTTTCAGCATAAAGAAGACTCACTGTGAAGTGCTGCTTGTCTACCCAGAACTGATTTTTGACCCCTCTCACTTTCCCCTCAGGTAGTGATGATAACAGGAGACAATCCTCTCACTGCCTGCCATGTGGCCCGGGAGCTACACTTCCTCCAGAGGGAGCACACCCTCATTCTGCAGCCTCCTGTGAGCAAAGGTAACCGATCCTGTGCAGGAAACGGCTCTGTGTTTTGGAGGACAGCAGCCAAAGACCTCCTGGGGCATCGTATCAAAGTTAGCCACATGCTATTAACACTGCTGCTTGATGCTGGCAAAGGAAACTGCTTGCTTTCCAGAATCCCGGACAACCCTCTGTCCTTTGGCCCTCTCTTCTCTGGCTTGGAGTACTATGCAAGCTACATAGGTTCCTCTGCCAGCTCCTAAACCGAGCTATCTGAGCACCAAAATAACAAAAACAACGGCAGCTTGAAGGCCTCCTTGCTGCGCAGGTTCAGAGGCCATCCAGGGAAGCTGAGAGCCATGTCACTGGCTGCAGGGAAGGAGGGTCCACATAAAGACTGTACCTAGATGGGAGGTGGGCACGTCGCTGTCCTGAGAAGTGGCGGGCCTCGCGTCCGTCATGCTGAGGGGCTGCAAAAGACCAGGGTCAGCGTTTGGTGGGTGCCTGGGAGCGTTTCTGACAGCCAGGCACCTCACAGGCATGCTCACATCAAGCTCGTGCGTCTCTTTGCAGACTCCAGCTGGCAGTGGCAGTCCATCGATGGTGCTATCGTGCTCCCGACCTTGCCAACCTCCTTGCAAGAGCTGACACAGCAATACGACCTGTGTGTAACCGGGGAGGGTCTCTCTCACCTACAGTCTGTGAACAGACAGCAGCTCCTGAAACTCATACCGCACATCCAGGTGTTCGCCAGAGTGGTGCCAAAGCAGAAGGTGAGAGATTTCAGCTGCTGGTAAAACCCAGGTTTAGCAGGGTTCCCAGCAGGGCTCACGTGGTGCCTGGGAGCCATGTAGATGCTAGCACATGATTAACGCTAAAGCTGTTTTCAACAAAGCAGCGTAACCTCTCCTGATATCCAAGCCAGCAGGAAGCAAGAATCATAGAATCATTTGGTTGGAAAAGACCTTTAAGATCATCAAGTCCAAGAACAGAGCTCGGGATGTGCCACGTTGTTATCCTAAAGAGTTCTGAGCCCGCTGGCTCGTTCTAGCTCTGCGTTCCTAAAACAGAGCCCGAAGGTGAAGCTTTTGGAGTCTGGGTGTGAGGCCAGCGAGTTCCTGCAGAACAGAAGCACTTGACACGTAACCCAGCCCAGGCTGCAGTGTATCAGAACACGCAGGCTGCCAGTTCTCACTACGCGTTTCTTTTTTGCAGGAGTTTGTGATCACTACTTTGAAGAGCCTGGGCTACGTCACGCTGATGTGTGGGGATGGGACCAACGACGTTGGAGCTCTGAAACATGCAGATGTGGGTGAGTCCGCATGCAGGACTCTCACGTGTGCCCCCGTCTGAGTTTGGCTAGCGTTCCTAAAGACAAACCCGGTGTTTGTTTCTCTGGTGTTTTGAGGGCTGGGATCAATCTGACCAACGTCATTTGGTGGCATAAACCAACATAAAGAAGAAGAATCTCTGTGCTGGTGGAATACCCACTCTGTGCGCACCAGCAGGCAGCAGGGATTAGCTGCAAACACATTTTCCTGGAAGAAAGATTCTTCCTAATATTTTTTTTTCCCTAAGCTTTGCCTCAGCAAGTGTAACACGTCTGAAGTCCCTGCGTAACTAGCCTGTGCACCTGACTCCAGGTGTAAATAGCATGTGGGATTCCTACTTGGTGAAAACGCTCCGCCGGCAAAGGGATTACAGCCCGTTTCCCCTGCAGCTAGTGTTTTTACACTCTTACAGGAGTGGCACTGCTGGCAAATGCTCCTGAGAGACTGCCCGAACGGAAGAAGAGAACTCGAGATGGGCCCGGTGATGGGAGGCCTGCTTTGCCGTCGATGGGGAGTGGAACTGTGAAGCCCACCTCCCGTGGTGCCAAGCACAGAGTCATGTCCCAAAGAGAGGAACAGCTGGCCATCCAGAGGGTTGGTAACTAGATGTTTAAAAGCCTGTTAACTTATCCTTGCTCTTTGTTCCTCCGCTGGTTTACTGCTGATTTGCGAGAACTGGAAACGGCAGGACGTACTGGGAAAAGACCAGCTTTTCTGCTGCTTATCCTGAAATAGCAGGATTTGGGCAGAGAAGGTGCTGCTTTTCCAGCCAGCCATCAAACTAATGCTGCAAGCATGAAGGCTTCTCAGCTCCACCCTGGAGCAGGGGCGTGGGAGACGATAGCGCAAGATCATCTTTGATCCAGGTTGCGATAATGCGATGTGTGTTTGTATCTTATTCTCCTGCAGGAGCGGATCAGTCAGGTCCTGAAGGATTTGGAAGAGGAGCGTGTACCAGTTGTGAAGTTGGGTGACGCTAGCATTGCAGCCCCCTTTACCTCCAAGCTCTCTTCTATTCAGTGCAGTAAGTGCATGGTGGGAGCTGAACAGTTGGTGTGCATCTCCACGTGTCTGGGTTCCCCGAGGGGAATAAGTCTAGATTTGAAGCCAAGACAGAGGGTGTGGGGTGGTGAGAAATGCCCCCAAACCCACGGCTTTGCCAGCTTTTTTTGTGTGGAGCAACCCTGCGGGGGTTTCTTGGACGGGGACGCAAGCAGTGAGGGGTTAGCTTCCCTCTGTACTGCTCCAGAAAAGGAGAGGACTGAGGGACAAAGCCCCAGAACCTGTTTTGTTTTGTTTCCAAACGCTGCTTCCTCTTGCTCCTTAGTCTGCCACGTGATCAAGCAAGGTCGTTGCACGCTAGTGACAACGCTCCAAATGTTCAAGATCCTTGCCCTGAACGCCCTGATCCTTGCTTACAGCCAGAGCGTCCTCTACTTGGAAGGGGTGAAGTTCAGTGATTTTCAGGCAACTCTGCAGGGTCTGCTGTTGGCTGGCTGCTTCCTTTTCATCTCCCGGTCGAAGGTAAGGGCAGGGAAGAGCGCTGGGACAGTGGCTGGTCGATGTCAGTTGTATCAGGATTACTGAAGGAGTGCCTGTCCCCAAAAAAAGCCCTTTATTTTAATAAGTTAACAGTCCACAATGCTGGAGGGGGTGGGGTTTTTTTTGTTCCCCTGGATTTGGGAGGCTCCTGAGGCCAGCGCTTGCTTAAGGGAGCATCTTGTGATTGCAGGCAGGCAGCTTTGTTCAGGCTACGGGAAGAGCGGGTGGAAGCGGTGGGAAGGGTAATGCAGATCAACGGTTCAATTGTGGCTGTCGCTTGCACCAACTAAGCTGTGGGTCTCACGTAATTCTTGCCAGCACTTCCTGAGAAACACAAACGTTAGTTGGATTCTGCTGGAAAACTGCCGAGAGATGGTCAAAACCATTCAAGTCAACCCCGCTTGCTTTTCTCTCCCAGCCTTTGAAGACACTTTCCAAGGAGCGCCCGCTGCCAAACATCTTTAACCTCTACACGGTCCTGACAGTGCTGCTGCAGTTCCTCGTGCATTTCCTCAGCCTCGTTTACCTGTACCGCAGCGCCCAGGCGCGCAGCGATTCCAAGTAAGTGTCTCTTCCTCCGACTCCGGAATGTTTTCTCCAATTGCTGCGAAGCGGGAGGGTGGAGAGAGCCCTCCCTCACCACAATGCTCTTTCTGTGAATGATTTATTGAGCACGCCAAGCATTAGGAGTTTAACGTGTTAGATGTGCCCAGAAAAAGCGTTTCTGAGTTGTGCGTCGAGTGCAGCGGCAGGCAGCCCAGCGTGGCAAGGATGCGATGGAACCGGTGGCCGTATGGTCTGTGGTACGTTGCAGTTCCAACGGCCTATTGTCCCCACGCTGGGAGGGGAAAGGGAAATAGAAGTAACACTAATGAGGTGGATTCCTGGGAAGTTAGAAAGAAAAACACACAAAAAAGTAGGGGGTTTTTTCCACTTGATTTTGATTTTGTGAAAAAGAACCCAATGATTCCCTGTGCTCGTAGCATCTGCAGCTCCGCTCTCACCCGTGCAAAGCACGCTTGTGTCAGAGGCGGGGCTGCTGCTAATGGGAGCCACCAAAGGTTGGGAACAAACTGTTGTTGCCCAACAAAACTTGCACGTAGTTTAAATAAACTGTAGTTGTTTAAATAAACTGGTGATTCTGAGTGTGGTTCACTGATCTCCAGCTTTGTTCCCGTTTAGACAGGAGGAGTTTGTGGATCTGTACAAGGAGTTTGAGCCCAGCCTTGTGAACAGCACTGTCTACATCATGTCGATGGCGATGCAGATGGCCACGTTTGCGATCAACTACAAGGCAAGCCATGTTTAACTTGCATCTCCAGCAGCACCAGAGAAGCGACTTTGTAATTAAGGTGCAATAGTACAAAACAATGTTCTTCTCTAATCATAAACTACATTTTGTCAGCGCTCTGCGGGGAAAACCTCCCTCTTCTCGCACCGAGTTGGAACGAGCCGAGCGTCCCAAAGCCACGTCACGAATTGCTCCACATCCCCTAGTCTGAAGGAGTACAGCCTCTCCTCTGCTCACCGTTTCTCCCCGCTGTTGTTTCAGGGCCATCCTTTTATGGAGAGTCTACGGGAGAACAAGCCTTTACTGTGGAGCATCGTCCTTTCAGGCCTTGCCATCGTGGGCCTTCTCACGGGCTCTTCGCCAGAATTCAACGAACAGTTTGGCTTGGTAGAAATTCCTACCGAGGTGAGCAGGCAGCGTTTTCTCTGCGCCTACTGAATTTTACACGCGGTTTCCAGTGGGAGAACGGGTCTGAGCCTGTCTTCAGGAAGTCGGGAGGAATCTTACAGTTTTTAGCAGCATGTCAGGCAGATGATAGCTCACGGGAGCACTAACTACCTCAGTAGTTCTGAGTGAGAGGATGTGGTAGTGATCCTGCTGAAGCGTTGGGGATTTTTTTACAGCGTGCTGTGAAATTTTTACGATTTAGCAATTTTTACAGCACGCTGTGAAAGGAAGGAGGTCAAGCTCCAGTTCAGGAGTTGCTGCAGAGGGCAACAGTGCCTCGGGGAGCAGAGTAACTGAAGAGGAGGAGGAGAAGGGACTAATGGGTTGCGTTTTGTTTTCCTAGTTCAAGATCGTGATCACAGAAGTGTTGCTGGCTGACTTCTTCCTCGCCTTGTTAGTGGACCGAATTCTTCAGTTTCTGCTGGGGAGCGCAAAACTTAAAGTGCCTTCCTGAAACGCATTCTGAGGTCCTCGCCCCCAGCAGCGCTACATGAAGGACAGCACCCAGCGCCGTGTTTCACCATCACAAGAATCATCCTTAATTCTTTTGACAGTAACTCTGATCCTGTTCAGAAACAGGCGTGGGGAAGCTTTCTTCCAAATCATGTGGAAACCACCTCTGTGAAACAAGACCTGACTTTTTAATGTTTCCAGGACGCACCACCACCTGGCGGGAGTTTTGTACTGCCCTAACGTTTAAGGAAACGTTTACAGAATTTGGTAACTAAAATCAGAATCGATTGTATTTTGAAACGTGTTTGGAACTTCCTTTGTGTGGGGCTAAAAGCTTTGTGATGTTTTTAAATAGACGATGAGACCGAGTGCGGGAGTAAGAACAGCAACAAACTGAAGGTGAGGCCGAGGGGGAGGAGTTCTTGCACAACAGAAACACTATAAACACCCTTGCAGGAGGCAACGTTCAGAATAAAGAGTCGTAGCGTTGACAAAGCGTAGGAGAGCGAACGCTGCCAAGAACTTCCGCACGTTATGCTGCCGTACGTGCCAACCCTGAAGCTCTGTATTTCAAAACCATTACAAAAATATTTTGGCAGGTGAGAAGAGAAACACGTTTATTTTTCTCCCTAAGCAATTCCTGCAATCGGATAGCGATTGCGTTTCTTCAGGGATCTTGAAATTTAATCTGAGAGAGATTGGAGCTCAGCCCAGCTGGATGTCTGGCTGCAGTTTACATCCTCAAGGTAGCCTCCGGTGCTAACAAACGCTGGGTGGGAGCCTGGCAGCGGCCGTCCTTTCGACTACAAAAGCATAATTGTACTGAAAATGAAAAACAAGCGGTCAGGACAAGACAGTGGTATTTGAGAAATGCAGAATACGACCGCTATCCACCCCAAAAGAGGCGCATGACAAAAGCAGCCCGCTTACCTCTTTCTCGATATCGGCAAATGATTTAACGTTCAGGTCTGCAAGGATAGGCTAACAAAAGAAAAAAGAAAAAGGCATGAAGTGTTTCTAATTAAGATTAGTTTTGAGGTAGGACTAAAACCAGCAGCTTGAAGACTCACTTTACTGCCAGAACTGAGCTTGCTTTCGAATTTGGGGTGTAGTGTGAAAGGCACTCCGTCCATAGCTGGGAAGAGAAGCGAGAGATGCTTTAGGAACGTCCCAGGAGCTGCTCTGAAAACACACAATTATTTAATTGCTGCATAAAGCAGATGAGCGGAAGGGGAGACCTTAGCAGCCAGAGAAGAGGTTAAGCGAGATGTCAGTGCTGTCTTAATTCAAGCAAGGAATAACTTTCAGGAAGGGGGAAGTCTTTAAGAAAAGCATCCTCTAGAAATTTAGCTCAGTTCCAGTCTTTAAACACTTGTGCAGAAGCCCTCGTGTGTGAACCAACCTCCAGTCTATATTTTGATTTTAAAGTATTCCTTAAACACGGATATGCTTGCTTTATGCAGCTTCCTCGTTTGATTCCAGCTGAAGAAAGAGTTTACCTGAGAGGCCGTAGATGTTGGAGGATTCGTGCTCGGAAGCACGTTTGATGCTGCATCGAGCCATGGGTGACCTGTAGCAGATGAGAATTAATTAATGTCTCTCATCTCCTGACCCTCACACAACAGATAACGAGCCACAGACCAGGGGAATGGAAACCACGAGGTGGCACCAGCAGTCACAGGATTTATTCCCAGTCCCAGACTGGTTCAGGTAAGACTAGGGGGAAGAAAAAGAAGAAGAAAATTGTCGCATGCGTACTTCTGGCCTGAGTCAGAGGGCTGGAGCGAGAGCTGCTTCAGGCCGGCGCTGATCGTCCGCGGTTTGGGGACGGGCTGGGGGCTGGCTTTCAAAACTGGCCCTTTTTTACACCAGATGGCAAAATTCCCCATTTCCCTAGGGGAAAAAAAAAAAAAAACAACAAACCCAACAGGTTTTTGCGGCAAAGGGTGCGAGCGAAGGGGAGCGGCGGGGGGCGGGCAGGGCCCCCCTACCCTATTTTCATGTAGTGCGGGAGGGCTTTGCTCTTGGAGCTCAGCTTGATGTCGAAGACGGCCGTCTCGGCGGCGTCCCGCGGCAGCAGCTTCACGTACACCCGTTTTTTCCGGGAAAGGCCGGGCCCTGCGGGGGGGGAGCAGGCGACAGGACCGGGGGACGGGCTGGGGACCGGGCCCCGCCGCCCCTTCCCGGGCTTGGTCTCCCCCCCTCACCCTGGGGTGGGGGGCACTTACGAGGCTCCGGGAACTCGGGGGCGCGGGTGTAGCCAGCGGGCTGCGGGCTCCGGTCGCTCAGCACCTGCACGTCGGTCACCACCGTCCCCGGAGCCGCCTGTACGGGACGGGACCTCGGTACCGGACCGGGGCACGACCNCCTCCCCGCCCCGCACCTGGGCTCCGCCGGTGCTCACGCACAGGTACCCGCCGCCCTTGTGCCCGAAGCCCTTGCCCAGGTTGGCCGCCGCGCCCTCCACGGTAACGGCGATCTGCGGGCACAGGGAGCGTCAGGCCGCGGTGGGACCGGGGCAGCCGTGCCCCCTCGCCGGTCCCCCGCCGCCCCCCGCGCCTACCACGGTCCAGCCGGCGGGGACCGCATCGGGCGCAGCGGCCCAGGCCACGCCGGTGAGCGGGGCCTCCTCCGCCGCCGCCATAGCCGCCGCTTCCGTCCCGCGAGTGCCGGAGCTCCGCCCCCCTCCCCGCTGCTGAGCAACCATTGGGCGGCGCAGACTTGCGGCGGCGGGGATTGGCTGGCGCGCTTTGAGCGACGTGCGCGTCGGCCAGTAAGCGGCTACAGACCCCTCAAGACGCCTTCAAAGACGGAAGCGCGGGGGGACCAGGCACCGGGCCGGCACCGGGCTCCCGGTTCCCGCCGCCTTTATTGACAGCAGCACCGACAGCGCGGCCCGCAGCCCCCCCGCCCCGCTCAGCCGTCCGGCGGCTGCGTCTTCCTCAGCGGGGCGGCGATCAGCTTGCGCACGGGGGAGTTCTCCAGCTGCCGGAAGGTCCTCCTGGCTGAACGGGGGAAAAACACCCGTTAACCCCCGGTAACAGCCCCCACGGACGCCTCCACCCCCCCGCCCCGAGGGACTCCCGCTTACCGAGCTGCTCTGACAGGCGCCGGAGGTACTGCTGGCTGTCCTCGCTGAAGGCCTGCAGCAGCTTCACTGCTTGCTGCAGTTCGTCGAGCTGCAAAACCAAAGCACGACGGGGGGGAAAAAAAAAAAAAAAAAAAANACGCGGGGGGGGAAAAAAAAAAAAAAAAATGAAGAAAAATGATTAAATCCTTCCCGGGGGTAGAATATTTTTCCCTCAGACAGCTGAAACCAACTCACCACAAGCTCCATGCAGCTCAAGACCTCCCCCTGGTCATCCAGGATCTTCTGGTAGTTGGGTTTGCTGCTGAGGACTTCGGCCTGAGATGTCTGGAGGTAATTGTGAGGCTCTGCCTGGCCTTGATTCCTCTTGCATTCCTCCAGCTGCCTGCAAAAAAGTCATTTACCCATTTAGGCAGGGCTGACATCATCATCTGAAGCAGGCTTTGATGTTTTCTTTTCTTTTCAAACATCTGTAAGGGGGGCTAACAATCCACACCTGGACATTTCTTCAGCATTTTCCTGGTAGCGCAGTAAGAGCTGATCCCAGGACCGACATTCGGTGGTGAACCTGCGGAGCGAGAGGAGGGAGCGGGTCTGTATCCCTCTGTAAAGCTAAACTGCAGCGCAGGCTCGTAGGGGAAAAAAAAAACCATCTAAAGAATTAAATACACCCAAAACACCTCTAGGAAGAGGTGTCCAAACCCATATTGGTGCTGAGAGTTTTAAATTATGCATGCCATCCATCTTACCTGGTGATGTACTCCTTAATTTGGGCCACTGACTCATCCAAAGCCGAGTCCAGCAAAATCCTAAAGCACAGATATAACGTCAGCACGACGCAGGGAGATATATACGTTCCACATGTGTATCACAGAGGGCTCTGGTGCCTGTTTGGTGCTTAGGGCAGCCACGCTGAACGCTTAGAATTGCGGAGTGTGAAAGAGAAAACTCGTCTCGAGCTCCTCAATAAAGATAACGGCCCCTGAATATTCACTGTAGTGGTTGTCCAGTGATGGCACCAGCCCCAAAAAATCCTCGTACCCGCAGGCAGCGGGGTTACTCTTGGCAAATTCAGATGACTGGGCAGGGCCGTAAAGCAAAACCAGAAAAAGAGAATCGTGGAATGACAGAAGGTTTGGGTGGGAAGGGACCCTACATGCCTGTGATTTTGATATCTATTTATTCATTTAATAGACAAAAAAAAAAAAATCTTATTTGGTCTGTCTGACTCATGAACCACTCCCCTCTCCAGATCCTGCGTGGACACAGAGGGATAATACAGTGGTTTCTTTCCCATTTAAAAGTTTCGCCCCACTCAAATCTGCGGGGCACATCTGCACGTTGGCCTTTCCTCGCTGGTTCCGTTACAGTTGCCTGGATGAGGGAAGCCAGCGAATGAAAACGCTTAAACGAACCCAAAGCATTTTGACACAACTGGGTTAGGAAGGTTTACGCTGACAGGGTGAGGTCCTACGTGGCAACAGATGCATTTTGTAACCCCTTCTCCCCCCCCAAAAGCGAGAGGACACTGCTGACGCTCCATGAGGGACGAGTTCGGCGAGTCCTTACCCGTTAGGGTCTTCCACGCAGCTCTTTAGCGTTCCGTCGCGTTTCAGCTTCTGCATGTATCGCTTCAGGTCTTCTGAAACAGAGTGCACTGGAGAGGAAGACAAAATAAAATGGGATAAAACAATGCTCGTACCTACTGCCTAGAAATTAGTAACGCTGAGAAATGAAGCCGTTTCCTAACCTGCAGATGCCGCTCTGATTCTTTATCAGAAGGCATTCTAGTTATTAATTATGCTGTTTCTGGAATCATAACTCATCTCTGTGGCCACGGTTTACTTCAGTCTGTCCATCTGCCTTCCCTCCCAGAAACTGTGGTCGTGCACGGCATCTTAAAAACATCATTCCCATATTTTTGGCTGCACCCACCCCTTCTAGAAGACAGCTAGGTTCGTTTTGGGAGGACGCTAGGGAAGGGCCAGCATTTTTAAGTTCAGGATTCCCCTTGCTGACGCAAACAGCACACCTTACCGTTAGCGTTGAAAGCCTCAGGGCTAAAGCCATCAGTTTGCTTCAAGATGTGTTCAAGCTTCTGGGCAGAAAACTAAGACAGAAAAGAATGTCTCAGCACCCTTTCCCGGGCTGTACGCAAAGCTTGTGGGAGGATTCGTTACTGAAGGAGAAGGGAGTCCCTCCTCCCCTCGCACGTACCTCACAGCTCAGTCATACAAATCAGAACGTAGGTTTAGTGGCAGAAGAAAGGCAAGAGAAAAATAATTCACTTTTAAAAAGAGAGGACCTTACCTGGAAACTGGACAACAACAGCATAGAAAGCCGGTCTATCTCTGGCAGATCCAGGCTAATTGATTTGCTTAATTCTGAAAAATCAGAACAAAATTTTTTAGGAACAATTAAATTCACACCAGGCTGCAAATGGCTGGAATGTTCCCGAAAGACACTAAAAGCTGTTGTTGTGTAGGAGCGTGGTTTGCAGGATGAGGAAGGAGCAGGGAAAAAGAGAGAGAAACAGAGTTCCTAACAAGGAAAAGTCACACTTAAGGCTCAACCATGGTAATAAAAAGGCAGAGACTGCAAACCACTGGTCTACACAAGCTGTTAATGCAGCAGCTCCTTTCATCCTCAAGTACCTGGACCTCCGAGATCACTGCCAGCACGGACGTCAGTGGCTACTAGTTAGGAATAACGCAATTAGACTGTAATTACCCTAAAGGTCATGCCGTGAAATTAAATTTCAATTTGCTGCAGGCTGCCCTACAAGTTTCAAGAGAGAGAGCTTGGCAAAGGGAAGAAGTGGAGCACGTACCAGTGACATCTTGGTGAACAGGAGGCAGAGATTTGCGGCGTTTTGTCCCCTTCAGGCTCGAACGACGCCAAGAGCGACGCTTGGCTTGAGGAGTGGCGACGAGCGGTCTCGGGGATAATCTAATAGAACTCAACGTATGGTCTCTCCTGGGACTGCTTCTCCAGGGAGACAGCCTCTTGGGACTAGGTTCGTGGGATCTTTTCCTCATAGCCGCTCCGGTGGTCTCACAGGGACTAAGGTTCTTGCTAACAGCGGTTATGTCAGCTGGCTTTAGGAACGACTCAGGATCCACTTTCTTCTCTCCAGGATCTGAGAAAACCAGACATAATCAATATGTTAGCAGGGTCAAGTGAGAGGAAAGGGTCTTTCCCGGGGGTTCAAAAGCACTGAACCTGTTTTTTGAGCTTTGCTTTCTAGCTCGGAGCAACAGCAGCGCCGAGGTGCGATGGCTGCACCACCGCCTCACAGCCCCTCACGACTGCCGGTGCCTCCGGTTCTCCCGTCCAGCACGGAGATCCTTCTCCCGGGACGGCCCCCACCGGGGCAGGGCGCAGCCGGGGGCGATGCTCGGCGCCGCTCAGCCCTCCCCACTCCCCGGCCCGCCGCCCCTCGCCGCCCTTACCTGACGCTGCCCCTTCAGCCGCCGGGCGGGCTCCGCCGGGTGAACGCTGAGGGTAGGGGGGGGAGAAAACGGCCACGCCCCTCCCGCCCCGGCTTCCCGCCCTCCCCTGAGGGAGCCCGGCGCTCCCTCAGCGGCTCCCCACACGCCTCCGAGCCCAGGTGAGGAAAGGCAGGAAGGGGGAAGGAGAAGAAAGGGGGGGAAAAAGGGATAAAAAAAAAAAAAAAAAGGCTTTGGAAGTTTATTATCTTTGATAAAATCTCAACTGAAAGGGGTGGACTCTGTGTTAACAGCTGCAGAAATGCACAAAAACCTGTTATCCATGGGGAAGGCAGGTGGTTGTGGGTTGGTTTTTTGTTTTTGCTTTTTTTTTTTTTGCACTAGACATTAAATTAGAATTACGTGGAATGACACAGGATGGAAGGTCCTACCCGAGAGCAAAGTCCAGTGAGAGTTTTGGTAAAGCAACCTTCTGATTAATTAGCTCAGAATGAATTCTAGTTAAGAAAAGCTTATTTTCCTATACAAAATTACAATACAGAGAACGCATACAATTACAATACAGGGGGTTTAACTGTTAGTAGCTATCAACTAGAACAGAAATTTCATAGTAAAAAACTTTATGGAAATTAAAATAAGTCAATTTTCTTAAGCTGTAAAACTTGAGACAAACGCCAAGTTCTAGAAGAGACACTTTCAGATTCTTACCATAAAATCCATATTTAAAAAAATGAATTTGGTTAGGAAAATGAAGCAAGTTCTTTTAAAACAATTTCACATCCCAATGGGCATAAGTAAAAAGAACTCAACTGCGTGAGGCTGAGAGGTAGAGAGGTATCATTGTAATCACAATCTTCTATTGGTTCCAGGGTTTTTTCTGAGGTAATTAGCTGTGTGTCAAGTTGTATAAACAATAGTATTGGCAAAAGAGCAACACTGACAAATTACACTAATGACCTCTTTCCTCTCATCAATAGGTCCTAAAAACTTAATTAGACGCATCTGAATTAACACTTCCAGGGTCTCCAGCAGGTGAAGTGATTGATGAAGGGGTGGTAGCATCCTGCCAGCTGCCATTAGCCTGAAGGGAGAATAAATACATCGTTTCATTAAATCTTTAAGAAACTTCTTGCAGGCAACAAAGTATGCCTTTGCATGTTTACACCTTACAAGCCACAGCGCTTTTGGAAGGACGTAACTACGTATCAGCTCTGGCAAAGCACAGTCCACGAATATCCCATAAAACCTCCTCCCCTCCCCGCAGCTTTTACAGTGTTACTGGTGCCACCTCCTTATGGCACGAATTAACTGAGGTGCACAAATTTTCTGGTGACCCAAGCCAAAATTTTAAATGGAAGTCACTGGAAGGGAAAGGCTGGTGTATTTTTACATCTTTTCCAGCTTTTTCCTCTCCCCGCATCAGAGATGTCAGGGGGGATAAAAAGTCAACATTTATTCACAGATCATTAACCAATCTCAGGCAGAAGTTGTGTTTCTAGTAATACCTCAGCACATCTTACATCTATGCGCTGCGTCGTGTACAAAGGGTTCCCCACAATTGTGTCATATCTTCCTGTCTGGTGTATGACATGATGTAAGGAATCCATCTAGAACGAGATGTCGCAGAGAACGGGAAGGGGGAAAAAAAAGTCAGGTTAAAGAAATGCAGTAGTAGGTGGTACGTATCTATTGGGCCAAAAATTCTTTAAACAAGGGGCAGGAAGACAAGTTTTCTTTGCAGTTTCTTGCTATTAACTGAGCTATACCTAGCTAGTTCATGATCAAGCAGAATGAGAGCCTAGTATCATGCTTATCACCTATAGCTTTTATGACAGAGGAACAGATTCTGTACAGTTCAGATGGATTTAGACATTCCGCAGAAAGCTTAAAATGAGTCTAACAATACGGTTAACCGCAACTCCTAAGCAAAGTTCTACTTGTATGGAACAAGACTGACTGTAAAATGACAAAATACTGATTCATTAATGTAAATTTTAAGGGATAGAAGAACAGCAGGAGGTTCAAAGCGGGGTCAATTAGAGCAGGTTGCTCAGGACTGCATCCAGTTGGGTTTTGAGTATCTCCAAAGACAGATACTCCACAACGTCCCTGGGAAACCTGTTCATACCATTTAAAGGACAGAGAAACGGGATTTTGACATTTATCTTACTGCTGAAAGTATGGGGTTTGGGGTTCTTTTTCCTTACTGACCTGCGACTGCACATTGGCTCCCACTGGGGAGTTCTGGTAGGAAGTCAATGACTGCAAGTTTATAAACGAATCTCCGGAATTTGTCATCTTAAAAGAGCCAGAGGAAGCTGAAAACAAAAGAACAAGTTTTAATTAGAAATAAACCCCCCCAAAATGGTTCTTCAATGAGTATTACATTATTTAAGTTTAAAAAATAAATCCTACGACTGTTTCAAACACCGGTATTCCACGGTGCTAATTGTCACAAGAAATAATTAGACTTTTGAGCAGACACACTCTTCACTGGCACGCTCACTCACCTGAATTTGGTGTAGACGGAGAATTTGCCTGGTTGCCTTGAGCCACGACATTAGTTGCATCCACTGCTGTTTTTGCGGCATAAATATTGGCTTCTTCTTGGAACTTCCCCATGTTTTTTTTGTATCGAATTCTTTTGTTACCAAACCAGTTGGAAACCTGGAGACATGTATCACTGTTAGCATTTGATCAAATTATTATATTTTCCACTATATTTGGAAGTTACCAGCAAAGGAGACGTTTTAAACTGGGCTTCAAGCAGAAAATACCTACTACAAAACCCTTCAGAATAACCTAAATCCTATTTGAAGTACTGGTAACTGAAGCCTGTTGCTAACTATGGGGAAAAAAAACCCAAACCATTGTTCAAGGAAAAAAAAGTCACTTAATTCTAGATAAAACACTTCATACCTGTGAAACTGTGATGCCACCTTTCTTGGCTAGCTCTTCTTTGGCCTCTTCACTGGGGTAAGGATTACTCAGATGCGAATAAAAATATTCATTCAGCACTTCTGTTGCCTGTTTGCTGAAGTTACGTCGTTTACGCCTATAAAAATATTAGTTATTCCTATTTAAATGGTGTTATAGAGCAGACCGGCTAGACTACACCGTTGGGTTTTCTTTTCCCCTAAAATACATTTGGTTTGAAGGAGGACGTAAGAATTGAGTGGAATTAAATAGATGTTGGTGTCAAAGTACACCCTTAGCAAGCGAAACGGGTGGCGAATTCTTAATATTTAAACTAGATCAACGCTGGGAATGACAGACTTGAGATTTCTTACGCGGTCGTTGGCATCAAGCAACAGAAGTAGTGCAGGCTTAAATGTCAGTTATCGCTCGGCTGCGTTTTCTCGTACCTTGCATCAAGAAAGCGTGAACGCAGGATCATTACTGCCTCGCACGTGCTCTGCTTCAGTTGCATCTGGATGGTGCTGAATTTGCCGTGGATTATGTTCACCATGCGCTCTATTTCTTTTGGCGAAATTGGTCTCGTTCTACTCTGTTCCCTAAGCAGGTTCATAACGTGGGTGGTGAACTCACTGCAGGCCTGAAAATACACACATTTGTATCGACAAACAATAAAATACCCTAGAATTCACTTCCCCAACAAGAATACACATCCAAAAAACTTTAGAGGAGTTTCCATGTTTCAGCTTTACTCTATTTACTCTTAAAAAACAGCAACACAGATAAACGAGACATTCATTATCTTTACTTTGATGTCCAGTCCCTCTATCGTCACCTTACTTCTGTAACACTGAGATAAGTTTTCAACTGGATTTGATATCCTCGCGTTCACCTGAATTCATTATACTTCCTGTTCCGTTCTTAAAACCGACACCAAAGGAAAAAACGGTTATTTTTAATTGAGATGATAAAAACTCTTCCATGCAGAAAGATCACCTGTTCATATTTCTCTAGCTCAGAGTGGTATATCTGTCGGATCTGTGACAGCTTGGCCCTGTAGTCAGAGTGTTCAATGCTATTGTCATTTGGACAGCCACCTGATGTTGCTGCTACAGCCATCGGTCCTCCTCTTCCTCTTTTCTCGGGCCCGGAGACACCCTCTGCCAGCAACATGTTATCTAGTCTCATTAGTTGAGCATCTGGGGGATCTTCTTCCTGAATACCGCGAATACTTAACACTAGATAAATATAGAGAGGGAATCAAAAGATTAATTCTGAAACAGGAAAGAGCATCCACTTCAATTCTGGCAAAGCATTTAAACGCCCTTCAGAGGTTTTAGCAAGTCTTGAGTTCGAGCAGGACAAAAAAAAAAAAGGGAGCATTTAACGAAGCCACGAGGCAACACATCAAAACAAACAGGACATTGTTCAGATCGAGAAACACCAAAACGTAAGGCGAGTTTTCAAATGCACGCAGCTAATAAGACTATGCAGGGTCACAGTAGTTTATGCTACATTTAGAAATTATTTTAGCAGTCTGGAAAAATTAGAGTGAGGTTCTTACAGAGCAGATGCCCCCGTATCAGCCTGCTGCCTGGCTCCTTGCACGGTCCTCGACAGCGTTCAGCACTAGCTTGTGCGGACAGGCTACGGTGGATGGACAAAAGGCCTGAGCCGCTGGGACAACTGCTCTGCCTCTACGTCCAGGGATGGAAACGAACACCGCGCTAGCGTAAGATCCCGTCGGAATCTGTACACAAGGCGTGAGTTTGACCTTGTCCACTTTATATGCCAAGGCTACAGCTATGCTATACAGCTGCAGGCTACAAATTGAAGTCTTACCAGTGCTGAATTTTAAAATCTATTAAAATCTATTTAAAATCTATCAAAATCTATTTAAAATCTATCAAAATCTGAAACAACATGAAAAAAAGCACCAGAAGCCCGTTTCCTTAAGCTTGTATTCAACAAACCCAGATTGCAGCAGTCTGTATGCTCAGATTATTCAAGTTTGATTCCAAGCAAATTTCTTTTAAAAACTTAATTTCCCAATTCTTTTGACAACTTATTATGAACATCCTTTTTTAAAAAAAGCCTAAGAACTCACGAGATATTGAGTCAATACAAAAAATGCCAACAGCTTTTTGGCTTTTAATTTGATTTTAACTGCTAGACAGTTTCAGTTTGATGAACAGTTGGTCTTAACCTTGTGAAGCTACAAAATTCAAATGACCTTTTCCAAATTGCAATTGGCAGAATCAGAACCATAGAATCCTAGAATGCTTTGGGTTGGAAGGGACCTTTCGAGGCCATCCAGCCCAACCCCCTGCAGTGAGCAGGGACATCTTTAACCAGATCAGGTTGCTCAGGGCCCCGTCCAACCTGACCTGGAATGTTTCCAGGGATGGGGCCTCCACCACCTCTCTGGGCAACCTGTGCCAGTGCTTCACCACCCTCAGTGTAAAACATTTCTTCCTTCTATCCAGCCTAAATCTGCCCTCCTTTAGTTTAAACCCATCACCCCTTGTCCTGTCCCCACAGGCCTTGCTAAAAAGCCTGTCCCCATCTTTCCTCTAGGCCCCCTTGAAGCACTGCAAGGCCGCACTAAGGTCTCCCCGGGGCCTTCTCTTCTCCAGGCTGAACAGCCCCAACTCTCTCAGCCTGTCCTCGTAGCAGAGGGGCTCCAGCCCTCGGAGCATTTTTGTAGCCTCTTCTGGACCAGCTCCAACAGGTCAATGGGATATTATGTTCCTTACCAAAGATAAACGCAAAAGATCTCTTGTTGTGCAAAGATTCTAGTGCGAGTGCGGGAGAACAATGTATATGTACAGAGACATTAAACATAGGCGTCTATAATAATTTTCAGCATTTTGTAGGCAAAAGAATAGCTCGTCTAAAAAAAAAAAAACAGTAATAATTTTGAACACACAAGCAGCCTAACCTTACAGTCATGTTGCTGAACTTAATATTTTGCAGGCTATGCAGAAATTACTACACAATTCTGAAGAAAAGAGAGCTTTGGAGTGGCTGCAGACCTTCGCTGTGTCACAGCAATCCAGGTCTTCTCCAGAACATCCCCAGGCTCTTTGCAAGCAGAAAAAGGTAAGGCAAAAGTCGCTATAATGTAGTACATGGGTAACTGTTGAACTCAAGCTAAGACAACAATGAGGAAAGCGTTGACTATTTTAAAAGTTAGTGGCTTTTCTAACTCGTTACGGAATTCAGATGAATACCTTTTCAAAAAAATAGCAGACCATCTACCGCATACACCCTTTACTGAGTGAACGTTACAAGAAACGAAACAAACACAGAAAAAAGGGGATTTTTTTATTTGTTGGTGGTTTTTTCTTTTTAAAAATCACCAGTTCTCCTTTTCTCCAGAAGAGCCAGCAGGGAGCTCGCCAGCGGCCAATTGCTCCTCAGTCTTTTTGATAAAACTCACGTTAAACTACTTGGACTGGGCAAGTGCAAATTCAGTGGGACAGATATTTTGGTGTCACCTTCTTATTTGAACGTGCTTCTGCCAAACGTCTTGTTATGCACATTATGATGCGTAGCAGAGTACCTCGTGTTAAAGTCAAGCTCCCAGCTGCAGCTTAATTTTATGTCACTTGTCTAATTATGGTAATTAGACATTAGTTATCATCAATTACACATAAGCTCATCTCAAGTTGACTGCTGAAAAGCATGTATAGAGCACCTTCCCCGTTTCGAGGGAAGGCTCTGGTTGGCTGGCTCTAGTAAGTCACAAGAAACCAGAAAGGAGTTAACCATCATCAAGGTATTGTAAACTGCATTTCCAACCTAGTAGTTCAAACTTTTCTTTAATAAACTCTCTCAAAGGTGAACAGACCTAAGAATTGATCAGTACAAGAAGCTTGGCCTGTCCAACCCGCTCCATCAGGTTGATTTTAAACTTTTGGCATAATTACATCTTAATATGCATGACAGTTTAAAAATCACTGCCAGGGATGTAATTTTTAAATTTAAGCCATCATCTCCTGCAATGGATAGGGTTTGCTTCAACTTTATTTTTGCTCCTAGTATCTTCACCTAATGGTAACATTTGTACAGATCATAAGTTATATCAGATTCACTCAAAACTACCTACTCAGTGAATTCACAGCTCTGCTGCAAGTAGCAGCCCATTCCGATTTCCAAGTACAAGAGCTGCAGTTGTTCATCTACCAACCTTCCAGAGCTGATAATCTCAAAAAATGGCACAATGGGAGAGCAAAACCATTGCAGCTGCGAGAACGCTGCGCTCACACCAGCTTCCACAAGTCCCTTTTGACAGTCTGGTAAAAACAATTCCAGAAGTGCATGCCATACCACTACGAGTTTTGTCAGGGTAGTTGCATCTACCCCACGAGCTTTCGGTGTGCTCTGTGGGTCAGGCGTCACCCATTTCTGCGGACAGTCCTGAAAACTACGCCAGCAGGAGTTGGCAGTCTGCGTGGCTTCTGGAAGAACTAGATTTCATTAAACAAAAAGGATTCCAAAAGAAAAAAAAAAAGAAGAACTCACCACAATAAAAACAGCATCTCAGTCAACACTGACTCGTTACATACACCTGTCCTTACACGCCGCTTATTACCTCCTGGCTCACAACGCTTCGAGGAGAACGCTTTGCTAGAAAGCTTACCTCTCTCAGCAGCCTTTTGGCCATCAAATTTCTGAAGTTCCCACAACAGTTTCAGAACATGACAACTCCGTTAATACTCAAGACGTTAAGAGACGGGAGTTATGGTGTCACCAGTTATGGCGTAGTCAGTGTTTTAAGCGTGATTTCGAAAGTCCTTGCGTAACAGTAAAATTCTTCACACTTAAATCCTTCACAATCCGTCACTTTTATGGATGTTTAAGAAATACCCTACGCTGTCTCAAAAAGCCTGAAGGGTCACTCCTGTCAGACGTGCCAGTATCATATTGTGCATTCTCTGGCACATCACCTACCAGATATTCATCAAATATGTAAAATAATTATACTAAGCAAAATGAAATTCCCATAATTTCTAATTAATCTTTAATTAAAATACATCACAACCTAAGGTGCTGAAGCCTCACTCAGTATGCAAATGTAATCATTACAATATATTTACATCTCATTAATTAAAGATTTGCAGTTCTGTAATGAACTGTACGAGATCACCGGTACCAAAATAAGTGATACACACTTTGTTTAGACTTGCTTGCCTTTCCAGATTTTCCTCCACGGAGCAAGTAACGCACAGTAACACAACACATGCTAGAGCAAGAACAGCACGATAAATGCATCTATTGGGTATAGAATATACAAAGTTAGAACCAAAACCTGCCGTATTAGGGCCAGAAACGAACAGCCGACACTGTATGAAGTATAAAATACCTACGCAGAGTGCAAGGAAGTAGGCAGTTGGGTCCTGGACCTGCAGCCCTCCTCATCCACAGTTTTTCCCAGATGATCCCATCACCTGCGTTACACTTGCAAATATTTATCCTATAACTCATGCTAAATACCGACTCCTGATGTTTTATTCAGGCAGAAGGGTTTCCTCGATTTGGCAGTCCACAAATCACACTGTCAGCTGAGAAGGCAGGAGCATTTTTTTTTAATAACAGGTCACCTAAAGCAACCGTGAACCCCCTAAACTACTTAATGCTACCAAAATACCACACACGCCCCCATGCACTATCAAGTGGATTTTTCACCCGCACGAGACACCCCATTTTTCAGTTAGCAGTCCTCCGTGAGGATACCAGCCTCCCGAGCATCCCACCACAGAGAATGACATCGCTGTTGGTTCAGCTGGTCTCAAAGCACTGTCACGGGAGAGCGCTTTCTCCAAATCCAAGACAGTCTTGCACGNGCCAGCAGGGCTCCGAGGAACAAGACTCGGCTACGTAAGAATGTCAACAAACTCAGCAACAAAGAGAAAGCATGTTCCTCGGCCACGCCGTTTGCCAAGTTTTATAACCGAATGAAAAGGTACCCGTTGAATTAACCTAGCCGAGTGCCGGCACAGTAAAGGAAGGACAGAGGGCTGCAGCTAGCAACGACAAGAAACAATAAAAACTGGTACTCCATGTTACGATGCCTCAACAAACACATTCCCTACCACAGGCCAGAAACGTAGAATCAGACTCCCACTGCACACAGCGTGTTCCACAAAAGTGGGTGGAAATACACTTTCCCTGCCCTGAGGGACCTGAAGCCCATCACAGACTAGCGTCTTCCTAGCGTGGTATAAATCAGCCGAGAAGAAAAACTCTACAATTTACTATTCAGCACCAAAAGCGTGCATCTTTAACACTACAGATGTTTAATTCTGGTTTTAAAGATAGAATTATGCCACGTTTGAATTCATGCAGCTTGAATCGTATCTGAAGTGTAAGCCAAGGAGCAAAACCCCTATCTGCTGCATAGATTAAAAATGCTCCAAATGCTTCTGTGAGTTCCTAAAAAACCTAAGCAGGCTTTATTGGATTAGATGCCTCCTCAAATAGCTACATATGCTCCAGGCAGGTATTTAAGACTTGAAAATAAAATACCTGTTTTTCCTGTAACTGGTCTAAAAGAAAAAAAAAAAAATTAAAATCATTGGGGGGGGTGGGGAACAGGGCTTGAACAAAATATTAAATGTGGCCCAATCTATTTAAATTACAGAGAGTCATCTGTAATTTCTTTTTAATTAATAAACACGATTGGGGCGAATTTTTCAGCACCTTTCAGCTGGCTGCCCATTGCAAAAGCGTACGGCTTATCCTGAGCTATTGTGAATGATACCAGCGCTCCAACAAAGAGCGAAAGAAAGATGGGGGGGAGGGAGGAACATATTTAAAACTGATTTCCGAGCTAGAAAAGAAGCTTGCATGCCTAGGTCACAAAGAAAGCCCAAAACCTTGTGCTACAGTATGTCCAGGCTTTTGTTCGCTTGAAGCCATAACATCTGCTCCCCATAATTTAAATAAGGAATAGACAGACCATCAGACATTCAAAAACCTACGAGACCAAACCAAATCCAGCATAACCGCGATATCAGTCTCTGTTCCTCCAAGTGTATTTAGCTCAGAGAAGTCACAGTTTCAAATCAATAACACACAGAAGGCGGCTTTCAATGTGGAAAAGAAAAACAGATAAAAGACCCTCTTTAAGGACAGCAATCCTCGAAGGACAGACAGACATAAAAGCACACCCAGACAGCACACACACACACTTAGGACCACAACATTTTTCTTCAGAAGCAAACTGCTATGGTGAGAACGCGATATATGCGACCAAACTCGCCAGAAATGAATGTGTAATGTCTGCCTCAAAGCTGCCTTCGGTGACAAGAGCAGGGCAGGGGACGGAACTGTACGGTCCCTCGCTTGGCAATGCAATGAAGAGCACTGCAAGTTTCGATATGCTTGTAGAAAAAATAATACAAAGGTAGGTTTAGGATGTTAAATGTTAATACAACTAAAACTTAAAAAAAAAAAGAAAAACGCCACCATTTTAGTTACCTACAATAAAAGTAGTTATTCTCTGAAAAACCATCAGCGTTCACTATAGTTTATAGAAATCAGACATTCAAACAACACTGCTTAAGTGTTCACGTATGAGCATACACCGGGCGATTCAAAATCGCAATCCGTTTGCCCCCAGTGCTTCTGCTACTCAAAGAAGGCTGCGAGATCACCAACTCCATTTCCTGCTACTTCTGTGTTTTCCAGTATCCCCAAGCGTTCTGCCTTACTGTCTCTTTTTCTCCGTGATACAGTTATTTGTCAACTTTGAACTCTTACTACCACCACAATTTTGGTACCAATTCCTTAAAGGAAAAAAAGAGCAGAACATAGCAGGATTATTCAGGATTCTCCAGGTATCTAGCCAGACATCAAAAAAACCCAACCTATAGATTCTTCACGTACGCACAACCAAAACGCTTGCTCAAATAAATCAGCAGCATTGTTTTCTCCAAACCTGCACACAGACAGCGTTATAAAAACCACATCAAAACAATTTCCAGCTTACGGAAGACGATTAAGCCAAAAAAAAATAGCCTCAAGTTGTAGAATCTAGCAGGCAAAATACAGGCTGCGTGAAATGAGAGCAGAGCTGATGACTGAACGCGGGGGGTTGGGGGGGAAAGCCGAGGCCAGAAAAGACACCAACGCACCTGTTTTCTCCTTGATCTCACACAGCACGCTGAAGAGAGCAGGCTTCATTCTGTGGCAGTTCAAGGCATGTTTTCTGAAACGGAAGAAGAAAGAATGAGTGAACGCCAACAGGAAAGGCCGAGAAAGATGCCAAGACTTACGGAGAACTGGATCGCGCTTCAGTAATAGCAGGTTAGCGCATGAGATGTGCAGGTTCTGGTGATATGTTTCATTTAAGTGCCATACTCGGTCATCACTAGGAGCAAACTGTCATAAAAAGATGCAGGCCTTAAAATTCAAAATTCTGCGTCACTTATAAGAACTATAAGCACCTTCGGTTCTACCAAAAGCATATTTTATACGTGCAAATAAAAAGTTCCTTCTTGAGTTAGTATGCTTCTATAAAATCTAATAATAGAATCCATCCAAAAGGTAGGAAAAAAACCCCAAAAACGGTGTTTTTAGAGGGTATAGATCCTGAACAGTAGGAACAACACAGAGTACAAGTACCACTCACTGACTCGCCCGCCTTACACAACGAGCGGCCACCTGACCCAATGAAAAGCAGGTTGTATTTAACAGCATTTTAGTACAAGTTTTACCACACGTGCTGATTTTGCCTTTCTGAAGCTCTTCCAGTGTTTGCTGCCTTTTTTTTTCCCCCCCCCTTCTCACCAGGAAGAGACAATGTTAATTACACCATTAGCACAGAATCCATCCTCATGTCTCATCAAAACAGCGAATTACATCTTTTGCTCAGTTGAAAACACACTTGAAGCATGGTGAGCAGCCTATAAAAGAGGGAGCTGAGGTTTCCCACGGAGGCCAGGCGGTGGTTTTACCTAGCCATCGCAGATTTTCAAGGGCAGCCGGCAGCTAGGTGCCTAACTTCCGCTGGAAGTCAGTGGAAAGAAGTTATCTAGCTGCAAGGTACGCCTTGAAGAAAGTCTCTTTTGCTTCTTGTGACCCCGTTCGTAATTCAGAAATAATATTTAAATCGCCTTCATAGCTAGGTTTCAGTATGTGTTTTATATAAATACAAACTGGCCTTCCTTCTTGCACGCCAGTCACTTCTCCAGCTATTAGGAATGGTGCAAATCCAGGTGCTCGGCTTCCGTAGAATCCGTAACGCTTACAGCGACCGGTGAACTGCCAGCGAATATCAGAACGCAAGCTTTTAACAAAAACAGCAGAAGCTGAAGTCGATCGGCCGCTTCCCTTGATGACACAGCCAAAAGAAGTATAAAACCCATTCGGCTGCGGAGATGTTTGATAATATCAACCCCAAGACAAACAGCCTGAGAACAAAGGCAGCTGAGGAGACAGCCGAGTGGAGTCTATTGTCCTTGCCTGATGAGGGAAAAAAACGGAGGGGAGAGAGAAAATGAATTCCAAGCCTCCAGACTGTGCTCTCCACCCGGGTCTAAAAAGCGGTGTTTAGGTACAAGGCAGACCCGGAGATAATTGCGTAATTAATATGGCCTCTAACTCTCATGAAGACGACCAAGGTGATAACGTAGCGTGTTTAATAGCAGCGGTAAACTCATCCTTGGCAGATTAATTTCCTGTCGATGAAACTCAGCATGCAAGTTTTCAACTTGGATTTTAAAAATTCTCCTTGCGTGCATGGAAGGAACCCTCTGACATTCGCTAGGCGTGAAAATAATACATACAGAACACCTCAACGTGCATTTTTAATACAAAAGAATAAAAGTAATCCCTAACAAATAAAGCAGTTAATGCCGTGTTTCTGAGGTGTGAGAATTCCCGGATCCCCCTCCACGTCCCCGTATCGCTTGGGCGATAGGTTTAACCAGGCTTGACTTTTACTTTCTCGGCAGTACGTCCTCTTAAGGAGGACTAACTAAACCCAACAAACTTCTCATCCAGAAGAAAAAAGCTTCTTTTATGCAAATAGATGTGAAAATACACCAAAGGTGTTTTAAAATTTGGGGGGGCCTTCAAAGCCCACTGTGCTTCAGGCAGACTCCGACAGCATTTCTAAGGCAAGAAGCAGAGTTAAAGTAATTTAGTTTAAACAACGGTCGGGCCATTTTTCTAAGCCCGTTCTTCAACTCTTGCTTGAAACTAAAGCTCCCGCCAAATTTATTCCACTCAAAATTATCTTAACTATGAGGTCGTGAGAGAAAACTGCAGCTCTTACGCAGCATACGGGCAAATCCACGCCTATAGAATCTATACAGGAGCTGCGGGCAGTTATTTCTGAGATGTAGCGCCAGAAAAACGTAGTTTTGGGAAGAAGCAACAGTCTTACACGTGACCCCCAGCAAGCACCGCTCACAGATTTCATTGCTTTACAAGCTGCAGTTCAAAGTTGCCTGAAGGAGTCGACTTTAAACCCAAATCATGACGTTCTTAGAACATACAGTTTTTCCTTATATTCGTATAAATCCGCTCAACCGTCAGGAATCTGGTACCTGTCCTCAGTAAGGCTGCTGCCTCAGCACGCCAGCTGCTGACAGCGCACAATAGCCAACAGGCGTACCCAAAACCGGCTAAACTTTAGGCAGAGATTTAAAAAAAAACCAAAACAACGGGCATGGTTTTATTGGCACGACGGCAATTGCCATGAGAGGGAAATCGGGGCGCAGGCAAGGAGGGGTGACCACGCACAACACCCGGCCGAGGGGAAAGCCGGAGGAGCAGTGTTAACCGGCAAAAAAAAAGGCCAGAAAACCATTTTGCTGATTTTTTTATAAACCCGCTCTGGAAGTCTCCACCTTCTCCCAAACCGCCTCGTGGCAGGGGCTGCCCACCTCGCGCACGCCGAGGAAGCAAAGCGTGTAATTACGTGTAATTACACCGCGCCAATCAGGGCCAGACGCAGCTCCGGGGCACGGAGAACACGCCAGAAGATGCCGAATTCTGTTGATTTCCAGGCTGGTTTTGCCATAGAATTATTTACATCCCAGTGAAGTCAAGGAGGCAGGGAAAGAACAAACGGAATTCTTTTTCCTTTAAATATGGTTAGAGAGAAACTTCTTGATGGTGGTGACAACCCCTCCGAGCCCCCCGCGGGTCGCCGTGAGGGGCTCAACGGACCTCCAGCTCCTCTCGCCTCCCTTCCCGAGCAAACTTTGGCCCTCAACGGCAGCCACCGCTTCGGTTTTCCCGTTCCAGGTGGCGTCAGGCAGGACAATCCCGTTTCCAGCGGGATGACGGCTGCAATTACATCACCCGGGCAATTTCTTAATGCGGTGAGAAGGAAGGAGAGGCGGAAAATTAATTACGAGGAGCCTGGGCATCATCCCGGCGTTGGCTATCGGAGCGCTCCGCGGCTGATGGGAGGCCGAGGCACCGAAACACCGGGAACCGGGGAAGGAACGGGGAACTTTCCGCCTCCGGAGGGCGATTTCCTACCGACACCCCCGCCTCGCCGGAGCCGCGGCCGGGCGGGTCGCACCGCGGGACCGCTGCCCTCCGCCTCCCCTCGCCACAACCCCGGTAACGACCGGAGCGGCGGGGCCGAGCGTGTCCCCCCTCCCACGCACCACCCACGGCGCGCAGAGCTGAGTCACGGCGCGGGAAGGCGGCCGGTACCGAGCAGCTCCGCCGGCCCGCTCCGCTCCGCCGCGCCGAGCCCCCTCCCCGCCCGCCGCGGGCCC
>VYZW01000197.1:103164-131256 GCA_013401315.1 Balaeniceps rex
GGGCCCGCCGGTACCTGGCCTGGGCCTCGTCCAGGCTCTGGTCGGTGATGGCCATGATCTGCTGCAGGACGTCGCCCGTGTCGTGGTGCGCGGGCGGCGGCCCCGCGGGGGGCGCGGCGGCCGGATCCCCGCCGGCGGCCGGAGGGGGNATGCCCCACGCCGCCGCCACGGCGGGCCCCGCGCTGGGTCCCAGCGCCGCCCGCCCCGGCCGGGGCCGCCGCCTCCCGCCCTCTTTCCGGTTGCTGCCCCGCGATTCCCCGGCACAACCGGCGGCGCCGTCCGCTCCGTTTACCGTCGGAGGTTGCCGAGGAGCCGACGGGATCAGATCCACGCCGTAACGTCAGCGCGGCAATCGGCCATTTTATAAAACTGTACCGTGATGGTATTTGGGGTTCCCCGCCTAATTGACCTCTCATTTGTCTAGGCAGACAATAACAATCTTAACACGCAAATATGCGTTTAAGTGCAGCGCAAGGATTCCATTCGTTGCCTGGCCACCATCGTTTTCGCATCCACCGAGGTCAGGCCAAGCATCGGACAAACATGGTACATAGTCCCAGTTCTCCGCTTTTTGCACTCAAAGAGAGCAAAATTATTCAGATCAATGCTAACAGAGTTTCATCAGTAAGAGACCACTCGAAGGAAGAATTAGACTATATATTTCTTCTTTGTTACTAATACTGTCCTCGGTTTTGAGTAACCTGAGGAACCTCTGTCACCTCTAGACCGATGTATTCTGCCCGGTCACCGCTAAGCTACTGACCTCCTGAAACATCAACGCCAAACGGCACCATAATTGCCTTCTTCCATCAGCAGGCGGCACAGGCTGCAACCCGGGCTCAGGTCGTATTCACTCATTGCTTTGCCACCTTGGAAAGATGCTTTAACGTGCCCGTGCACGGCTCTGAGCGTGCAGAGGCTTCCAGAGCAAAGCTGCTGCGCAGCTCATGAATTTGCAGCTGAATAAGGTTTGCAGTACAAAGCAGTGCAGAAAAAGTTACTTTTTTATAGAGGGTCACCCAGACAGCTTTATATGAAGTTTGGGTATCTTCCTAAGCTGCTGCTTTAAAGTTACAGCACTATAGCTAGACCTAGGGTTGCCTAAAAGTAGAAGTTAAAAAAGGAGAAACCCTCAAATTTAGTTTCTGTATTTAAATGCTTCTGTGCTAGCACAGAGCTGACTGCGTCAGTCATTGTTCTTCACCTCTTTCAGCATTTTTGCATCCTTTTACAGCTGCGTTTCAAGTAGAAGCATCTTCTGTGCTCCTGATTGCTACCAACCCAACAATGCTTGAACCTCATAGGCAAGGGTGATTTAACACTCGGTGTTGTGGTTTTAGTGCTGTTGAAAATAACAATATCAATTCTGCAAATATGAAATATTGCACTCATCCTCCAAAGGAGGTGTACGACATTCATCGTCTGCTTCAGAACACAAAATCCGGGTTCGATCCCTCTCTCGGACGCCTGGTGGCCAGGTCTGGGTGTCAGGCAGGCACATCGGCTTCTCCGGCTGCTCAGCAAAATCCTTGTAAAGAAAACATTCCCTCCTAGACAACATGATGAATGGTGAAAGTGCTGCAAACTGACCCAGAGCTTCCCCTCTGGGGACGTTCCCAGCGGAGCGAGTGCAGCGTACGGGCAATTGCTCGGCTGAAGTAGCTCTACTCTGACAGAGTTAAAACACCTTTTCTATTCCTCTGCGGCCAACACATTGACAGTCCTGTGAAAAACTTTACTAAAAGCAGCAATTATGGTAACGTGCAGGGTCCTCATGACTCTGGAAGGCAGCCGGGCACCTTGGGCGTCCTGGGAAAGCCCGGCCAAGGGTCCCTCTCCAAATACAAAGCAGGGAAAGCTCCTTCCCCTCCCCTGGTTAGCTTATTCTCTCCCCCCATAACACCATGTACCTCTTAAACCCGCTGACATTTTCAGGCGCCTCTACAACCATAACCAAAGCAGAGTCATGGTCAGAAAGTCTTAGCATAACGCTATTCCCTGGGGGGGGGGAGATTGTTGTATTTGGACAAAACAAAAAGACAAAAATTTGTTTAGAAAACTCCAAGAAACTGCTGGTATCAGTAAATACAAATATGTAAGTACTGAGTTCCTCTGCTCGCCTCCATCCAGATCATGAAATCTTGTTTCCAGGCAGAGCATTACCATTCTCTTAGTATTGGTGCATTTATTGATTGAACTCACTGAAGCTTTAAATCAGAGGGGAAACAATAACTGCAGTAAGACTCTCAAATCGACCTGATCTCAGTATATTTACCCTTTTTTTTTTTTTTTAAAATCAGTGGGCAGTGTTTGGACCAAAAGCAGCATTAATGGCCAGAAACAGAACAGCTTCTTACTGTTTTATTTTTATGTATACACATGTGTTTGTGTGTGTGTGTGTGTGTATATATAGAGAGAGAGAGAGAGTGTGTCCCATTTACAGTTATTAGGAAGCTTCAGTGCTAAAGCAACCCTGGCTTTACATCTCGCTGGATTTGGTTCTATAGGGACGATGCCTGCACTTTTGCTCACTCTAATACTTTCTACTATTACTACCACATTAGGGGATTGGCAGCAAACTGCAGCTTATTTGTTAAAATTTCCACATATGAGTAATTAAAATTGAGCTCTAACGTGACAAGAAGGCTGCAGGGAGACCTTATTGCAGCCTTTCAGTGCTTAAAGGGGACCTATAGGAAAGATGGGGACAGGCTTTTTAGCAAGGCCTGTGGGGACAGGACAAGGGGTGATGGGTTTAAACTAAAGGAGGGCAGATTTAGGCTGGATAGAAGGAAGAAATGTTTTACACTGAGGGTGGTGAAGCACTGGAAGGGGTTGCCCAGAGAGGCGGTGGAGGCCCCATCCCTGGAAACATTCCAGGTCAGGTTGGACAGGGCCCTGAGGAACCTGATCTGGTTAAAGATGTCCCTGCTCACTGCAGGGGGGTTGGACTGGATGGCCTCGAAAGGTCCCTTCCCACCCAAACCATTCTAGGATTTATGTATATGGAAAACCAAGATCTGCTCTGGTTCTGGACTCTCAGGTTTTGATGTTTTGCCTTTGTTATTTCAGGTAAGAAATCTTAGCTAAAACTCCTGTGGAATAATACAGAAAGTGTCCCAAGCAAGGGACAGGTTATTCGGAAAGGCACCAGGGCAGAAACAGGCTGGGGATGAAGACAGGAGAGACAGAACGAGGTGGGGAAGAGAATGACAGTGACAGAGGAAACAGATAAACACTGCAAGTCCCGGGGTTGTGACTCGGCTCAGAACCATCAACCCTCCTCCTTTGTTATCCTAGCTCACCAGTAAGTTGATAATGATGGTGGTATTTATCCCGCAGCTTTAGGGAGATTCTAGCACATCACTTTTTAGCGAAAAAGTTCTGCAGCATCCAGCAATCTTCCATTTATTCCAACATAGCACCACAGATTTGGGACCTTGATTTAGGCCTGGCTTTATGAGCTAGAAGTTCCCGCTCAACTCAGTAAGACACTGACCCCCCCCACTTTGTGACAATGCAAACACACACACACTTCTCCCCCGCCCAGGCTTTATTTTAAGCAGGTTCTTGCATAAAATGCTGAGGCCGAATCCAATTTTGAGTAACACCCATTAAACCCCGAAGAAGGCAAAACCTGGCTCCCTGCCTTCACACTTGTCAGGTTTTCACAATGAGGGAACTAATTTTCCCATGTCACAGGGCTGAATGTTTATGACCCTGTGGCTCCGAGTGCTCTGGGAATGCTGACTGACGAGATACAGAGCGAGCATCACTGAAAAAAACACTGTATTCCTCAGCCTTTTGCTAAAATGATTAATAAACCATCTTTTCTCATTCACAGGCTGACTATAGGGGGAAAGGGAGCTGGATTAAAAGATGACAAGAAATTAAATTGTCTTGCAAAAGTTCTTGCTGATGCAGCCAAGGGAACGGGGAGAGCTGTCTCTAGCTCTCTGATAAATCGCCCTGCGCATTTCGATTGGAAATGGACTGGGGTATAATTAGCAAGTGAGTTCTCTCCTGTCAGCACAAAAAGGGGGGAGTGGGGGGTGGAGGGGAAGAGTTCATTTTAAAACTAAAGCCAGGACTTCAGATGCCAACTGACAAGTTATAAACTGAGCCTGAAGCCCACAGAGCATAAATTCACAGGCAGATACACCCCCACTGTAGTCTATGCCTTATCTCTAGGCATCTCCACAGCAAGAGCTACAGCTCAAAGAAGTGTTTGTGTTGTGATGGGATTAAATCAGCTGCTAGACCAGAGATCACTGCTTTTGCGATGGGAGGCAGCAGCACACAGAAATGATTTCCCCAGCAAGAAGCTTGCATGGTCCCCAGCTGCATTTCAGAGCTCATCTGGACCAACAGACTTATTTGTAAACACCTCTGCCCATCAGATATCTAAATGATATGTACGTGCGTGAAGATACCTGCCCACTACCCCATATGGATGAACAGCATGCAGGGAAGAAACACTTGCCTTGCTCTCACATCTATGAGTATTGCTTGCTGTCGGTGTCCTGTAAGTTGGAACTTTGTTTCACAGATCAGTTGGAGGCTTTGCTCAGCCCCAAAATTAACAGGGAAGTTGTGGGAATGATGCCCACATGCCATGACTGATGTCACCCAGCTCCTAGATTCGCATACCGGGGACGGCATGGGTGGCACAGCCCCTCTGTGGGGCGTTGAAAAGCGCCAATAGGACAGCTGGCCGATGGGAGGCTACGCATCCCCCCTTCTCAGGGGACGAGGGGACACAAAGAAGCCTCAGGCAGAGAACAGGAAAACACATGGTGAAAGAAAAGCTTGGCTTGCATTGCCTCCCGGCGGAGGAAGGCTACAGCACGCCCCACAACAGCTACCCTCATCCCCACAGCAGCTGCCAAGGTTTTCCTGCCAGTAAGGGGACTCATGAGCTACTTCCAAGGAGAATCATACAGTCACCGTTTCAAAACGCCACTTGTAGAGATCTCCGTGGGCTCGGGAGATGCATCCCATCACGTGCACCGTCATATCGTTCCCAACTTCTGCTTGTGGTTGTTCATGCACACGTCATGCAGCTTCAACCTCAAGTTACTTACGCATCCCTTGGCTACCGCTGCAGCAGCCTCGGGAACATCAAGCACTGTTACAGCGGATGAAGGCGACCGCACAGTCCATGCCTCAGACCATACGCAACACCAGTGACACGGGTCACACCCATCCGTACCCCGAGGATTCCCCATCCACATTGAGCTGGGATGCTCTGGCATTGGCCTTTGGATTTATGAAGTGCCTCCTGGATTTGCCGTGATCTGCCAGGGTTTCCAAACACCGATGGGTTTTGCTTTGATTTGGGCTGTGAACTAAGTTGCTTCTTACAGCCAGATTAAGGAAATAGTAAAATAAAACTGATCTAACACCGAAAGCTGCATTACACTCACAACAGCCCATGCCAGAAAACATCAAGGTACAAGGATGCATCTTTGATCTCTGACTATTTGCAATAAAAAGTGCAATTTCCCTGACAGCCAGAGAGAAAATAAGAACAAGCACCACTTCAGTGAAGGTCCCCAAGGCATGGAGACAGCAAGGAAAAGAGAAAAGCAGCAGCGCCAAAAGCATTTCTGTTTCTCTGTCACCATATAGCTCAGCAGCCAATTAGCCACCAGTATCTCCAGATCCCGCTGCTCTACCATGCTGCATTACTCCTACCAAAACAAAATTGGGTGGCAAGTGCTAAAAATCAGTTGAGTATCACTAAAAAAGTCATTTTGTGATAAATTAAATTAAAACCAGAGCAAAAACCAGCATGCAAGCTCCTCCTCCTGGTTGGTGGCACTGAAATCTAAATGAGCCCATGATTATGAAACTTAGGAGGAAGATAATCTCCTGCTGCCTTTGGATGTTCTTCCCATGCAGGGCTTGGGACACCAAGGGTGTGATTGGGGACACTTTGCAGCATTAGAGACATCTACAGGCACGTTCTAGTATAATACGAGGAAAATCTGAGAAGTCCTAGGCACATTTTTTTCCAGTTTGTATTCCTTGCTTTCAGGGAGCAGAGAGAAGCCTAGAGAGTAAGACTGGATCTACCACGAAAAGGGTTGACGCAACTCAACCACACGCTCCTTTCCAGATGCAAGCCAAGCAGAAGTCAGCTGAACGCTATCTGTGACCATGACAGAGGAAAGTGAGGTGAGATTTGTCAGAAAATGGGTGTGAACCACTGAAGGACATTTATTTTCCATGCTGGGAGATGCAGGCAAATCAGAGCCCCTCCTTACCTCTTCCTTCTGGTGCCTGCTGTATTCTCTGTGACAGTCACAGCATAAGGACAAAACCTGGCCGAGACCACCAGTTAGAAAAGAAGCATCTTCCAGAAACTCCGCTCGAAGCTGGACTCGGGGCTGTAACAGCTTTCAGATGAGATGAGACATGGGTTCTTCTCACCTTTCCTCACAGAAGTTACACTCACATACTGCATAGGAGCGCAGACTTGTGAAACCCAACCGCTGCAGCTAAGCGTTGTGCTTTTTCTAGAAAAGCGTTTCACATAAACATCACAGGAAGCAATTACTACACCATAAGGGCGACCTTTCTTAAATTAGCTTGGCTACACACATGCCAATCCACTGCAGAGAGATATCAGGCTTCACTTCACAACTGCATTAATAAAATGCGTGTCCCAAGCCAAGAAGAACTCGCCCCGTAAAAGCTCCTAGCCGCTCGCCGTCTCTTCGCCGGCCTTCGGCTGGGGGAGCACAACGCAAACATATGGGTGGGCTCCAAAACCATCCACAGCCATCACACAGACCAGGGGCCCCAGGTGTCGCAGCAGTCATCCTTGCACATGAAAAATAAACTCTCAGCGCCGATGTGCCAGTATGGCCCACGACTCAGAGAAGCACAACGGACTCCAAAAAGCTTGACTTTTGCATTGGCTACTCTTACAGTCTAGCAGAAACTTGGATTTTCATTTTCCGTGTCTCAGTACATCGGAGAGATGATGAACGGAAGTTTAAAAACAAAGAAAAACCCACCATCATCAGCTTCCCCTTATTAATCTCACTTCCCCCTTCTTCTGTCTTTCCCCTTCCTGCAGGTTGGGGGTTTTTTTTGGTTGGTTTTTTTTTTTTCTTCACTAAAATAAACCTTCGGAGTCCATCAGTCCCTACAGTATTTGTCTCCAGTGCTACCCTCCCCAAAAACACACCAACATCCATATTACTTTTGGCAGCAGCTTGCTTCAGGAATTCCAACCAGTCAGCAAGGCATGACCTCTCATTCCTGGAACCATACGGCCTATCTTTGATCAAGTTGGGTGTTCTCACTTGTCCCACATTTGATCCCTTTAAAATAGTTCCTAGGTGTCTCTTCCTTCCTCCCACCCAACACACAATAAGGCTAGAACAAATCTCACATGCCTCAAAAAAAAACCCAACCAAACATCCCCCCCACCCCCATTTCAGGGATATTTCCTCTTAAAAAAAAACAAAACCTTGATGAAACCAGTGATGAGCCTTCAAAGGCAGTTTCATACTGTGATTTAAAAAAAAAAAAAGGGTCTTCTCAAACTGAAAAGAGGGATATTCCCACATTTAAGCTAGCCACACCTTAGGTTGTGGATTGCGAATTAAAAACCAAGCTACCCCATAAACCTGGCAGCACCCAGCTCTGCATACAGTGCATAAAGTTATACTTAAAGTCTTCTAAGCAGCTTTGGGAAAGGAACATGTAATCGGCTAACACCACACCCTTTGCTGCAGCATCTTGTTTAGGACGCAAAACAGCGAATGGAAAACACAGTGCAACATGGTTCCTGCCTCCGTGTAGTTAGACAAGGCTTTGTGTTTCCAAATAAAACTAGAAAGTCAAGTCATGTGGAATACTGAACAGCCTAAACCCCTCTTTTTGTGATGCATGTTCTGTACACGCCATTTACATCTCCCCCCCTCTCCCTCTCCCCATCCTCATTGCTGGGAGGGCTGTTAAAAATCCTCCTCCCATCTCTTCTGCCTCATTGATTCACCATTTCTTTTCAAACCTCACTGAAAACAGCACTTTCCAGGCTAGTTTCTATGACTTCTAATTTCCTGCTCTCTCATCTATTACAGCCAGCTGGAAACAACTAGAAATCCACAGGTCCCAAGTCACTGGGGAAGAGAAATCTCACTGAAGCATTCCAGGCAACCCACCTCCATTCCTGACGGATGCCAGCCATCGCTCAGAGACAAGCTCCGTGAAAGGTTTGGGATGTTTTTTCCCTCCTCCTTACACTAATGAGTTGCTATTTACCCTTGTGAAATCATGCATCAAGCTGCATTTCTACATTCAGTTACCATTATTCAGCAGAGTCCAGTTTTATGCAGAAAGTATTGACATCCTCCGGGCAGTCAGCATATTCTGCTTGGTACAAACCGGTCAAATCCTTGATATGCTTTCCATCAGCGTTGTGTACAACAGTTCTTCAGTATTTATATTGGTTTGGCAGTTAGGCTAAGTTTAAATAAGCCATTTAAAATACTGGGAAAAAACCCTCAGAGACGATCCTCTCTACACGGTGATCATAAAGCATCAAGAGTCTGTTGTCAGTGACCTGAAGTCTGCCTGTGTTGCGGGTACTTACATGAAAGCGCTTGTCAGAGGGGGATCACGTCGCTGAAACGCAGCTCAACAAGCAGCCAGCAGAAGGCTGAGGTCAGGCTCCTTACCAGATCCCTCAGGGAAGAACGTGTACCGCTTATTAAAGGCCCAATTGGGCATAAAAGCCAATTGCAGTTCTTTTAGGAGCCAAGCGTCATCTCGCCCACTACAAAGGTTCATTCACGCCCAAACGCAGTACAGTCAATTCTTTACACACATGCAAACCCCGGTTACATCAGGCTGGTACTAATCCCACACCTAGGCAACATGAACTTTCGTATTTCCTCCTTCCCCCTTTGTTAATAAAAGCAGAGCTTGGCAATGTATTTAATTGTAAAATCAGCTTTGTGTGAAGTAGGACTCGTGCGCTTCCTGCTTGGGGGGTGTTCAGGAAAGCAGAAAAGGTCTAAGTTTGCTCTATCCCAGATCCATCACTCCCAGTAACAGCTTTCCAGGTGTTTGCAGTCTTCCTCCAGCTACTGCTAACTCCCCACCAGCTTCCACTGCAGTGTGTACCTGTATCCCAACAACAATATTTTCCAGGGAAAGTAAAAGTAACTGGAAGACTTCTTTGGTGATAAAGTTTTGCCTTCTCTTAGCCCTACTACCTGGTATGCTTCAATGGCGTGAAGTTTCCCCAAACCAGCCAAGTCTAGTGTTTGCAAGCAACAGACCAAGGCTGTGGTCTTACCCCCTGCTCTGGCTGGCTGAAAGTTACCTCCTCCAGGTCTCTTCACAGCCTTTCTGGGGGCTGTAACCCCCACCAACACACATGCGGTCCTGCGAGATGCCCTCACAACCTACCGAGAAGGCAGATCAGCAGCAGGGCCACCACCCAGTAAGTCACAATGGACACAAGCATGAAGGCCAGTATCCCTTCCTTCCAGCATTACAACACAACTGGAGGATGGTACCTTTCCCAGGGCTTCAGAGTAGGGAGATAGGGGGAAAAATTCCAAGTCTTCTCTTCTAAAACCCAGGACAAAACATTTATTCAAAAAGTCTCTGGGACATGGAGATGGGAACCATATTCCAAGACTGTTTTAGTCAGTCCAGGAGACTGTCACCTTAACGCTGTCACTTCCTGACCATGTTCTGCAAGAAAAAGTCCATACACACACATTTGAGTAACAACGCCTCCCGTAAGTTGTCTTCTCCGCAAAGCCAGCTGAGGTGATCAGTCAGGAAGCTGATCATCTGACAGAACAGGGCTGTTCTATTAAAAAAGCCACATGAAATTATAAATTTAGACAGTATTCTAGAACCTGCCTTCCGTTAGCCTCTCTGCTCTCACAGAAGCCCCTGGCAAAAGCCTAACTCTGGATTTCAGACTGTCACAGGCACATCCACACTGTTCAAGTTTAACAGCGTGAAAGCGAAGGAAGCCTGGAGCAGTGTTTGCAGTTTCTTGGCCACAAATATTCTTCCGCCAGCAGAGCTTCTGCCCTCCAGTCATGGCCTCGCAATCAAGACTGACAGTTTCTACATTGCATGTCAGACGCAGCAAATGGACTCACTCAGAAAACTAGATCCTACGCGCACTAATATTAATATTGCGCATTTCTTATGGTGCTTTGCGGAGAGAAAGACGACATTTGAACAGACTGTTAACACATTATTTGAGCAGTTGAGTATTAAGGTACAAACTGCACATTAAAACCTAAGGCAAAACACTGATTGCCTTGGAATCTAACCTAAACCTGTCCCAAAGGGTTTTCAGTGAGTAGAAAGATGGTTTAATGGGAACATGACTCACTCCACATTTATGAATAGGCAATGAACTTGTGAACACCACATGGTATCACTTAGCAGAACACAAACACAACTGCAGTTAGTTACAGCACCACTCTCCATTTTAGGAAAGAATTAGGTGCTCCTAAGACATCCTGCAAAAGCCCAGAATACTTTGAAATTCAGTAACAGACACTTAGGAGAGCAGGAATCTGCTTCTCAGGAAGCAATTCAAACAGATTCCTCTCAGAAGAGGCCTTAAGAAGAATATGATTTCTGAAGTGGGTGGAACACAACCTGAATAAGACTCTCTGGGGAAACACTAAAGCAGCTCTGTTTAGGAAGCAACGCGTAAAGCTGAAGAGCTTTGGCTCTTTGGAGTACGCTACACCACTGGAACGACTATTTCTGAAGGCAGTAATACTGAAGTACCAAGAAAATACTTTGCTCGTTGAGAGATCACGTGAGATTCCTGTTGCACACAGCGTACATCTAGATGCTGCTAAATTAAATCAACTTTGCATTAGAAATAGCAGTCTTTAATAACAATACTACTCAAAGTATGTTTGTCCTAAATAACGCACCATCCAGCAGTTCCTTAAAACCATCTTGTCCTTTCCCGGTGACAAGTATTCTATAGAAATATTTATGCTTGAGCACATAAAAGACGTCTCTACTGCTTTAGAAGCAGGTCGCTCTTAGCCTCTGCTCTTTTGCTTAGAAAGCGGCCGCTGTTCAGCACCGTGCTTGTCTGGCTGATCAAGAGCTAAATAGAGGAATCCACGGTAAAGTGCCCGTTCTGAGAAAGCATTCCACGGTCTGTGGTGTTTAACTTCACCACCGTGGGGGTGTATTTGGAATTCCTATAACAGGCAAAGCAGAGGATCCTCCGGAAGGTGCTACGCATCTCGTTGTCCCTGTAAGAGTAGACAATAGCGTTTATCAACGAGTTGATCTCTGCCAGCAAAAGGACGTATTTCTCCACCGCTAGAACGTTGCAGCTCTTGCAGCCCAAGCCATCCAGGAGGAGCACAACTTGTCCTGGAGTCCAGCAGATGACGAAAGCACCTGGGGAGAGAAGAACCCCATTAGAGAAAAAGCAGGTTCCTGGCCCTGCCCAGTCACTCACCATAAAGATGCTCAATGGAATCACTGGTGTTTTATCTTCTGAAAAAAGTTAAATGGGGGGGGAACCAAACAACTAGTTTCACTCTATTTTTTTTTTGCTTTGGAGGAAGACCAAGGATTCAACCAGCAAATACTAAAAATGGAGGCACTGGTGTTTTTCCCCCCACACCCCATTTACTCGAAACACCACTTTCAAGTAACTTTCACTTACCTCCTCTCATCCCCATTGTTGCATTTACAGAGTGGGGATAAAGCATCCGTGTTTCCTATTCACATGCCACTCCCTCCAAAAAGAGGAACAGGCCATAAAATTAGGGAATAATCAGAGTTAACACATCCTGAATGAAATAATCTCCTCTGTCCGTGCAGTTTATGGGGGCTTTAGCTAACCGTATCAGTTTGGAAGAGTCCTGGCCAATGCTTTGGGCAGTCCAATGGGGTCTCTCTTGCACAGCTACACACCAAGTAGAAAAAAAAAAAAAAAAAAAGAGTCAAGCAACGGGCTGGCCAGCACCAGGACTGAGCTGGACAGGCTCCACCACTGATTCAGCCAGGCTGATACTATGTTCTTGCCACCACCTGCAAAGCTCTTTGGTAAAAGGATAATTGCTGTTTGCGTGATGGAGTGGGAGGTGCTTGCGGCTCCTAAAACCCTTTTTACGGTCACGATTTGAAGGCTGACGTAAATGGAGCACTCGCCCATCAGTGCTCCTGGAGGTCACGCATAAGGTTGTATCTTAAAGCACAGGCGCTGCACCCTGCTGTGTGTTCTGGGAAAGGGTGGAAGAGAACAAGACTTGCTGGAAACTTCGCAACTACACCCTTTACCGAAAAACATCTGGTCGGGAAAGAACCAACAGCCAGAGGAGCTGCACCAAAACAGAGAGGCTGAATTTAAAGCTGTCATTGAGTGAAACGTTGCACTAGTGAAAAGTCAAAGGAACACATGGGAGGGATCTCCGGGCTTTCTGGGAGTGCTCCCCGCTGATTTCAGGCCACTGCATCATGTCACCCTTGGGCTTTCTGGGAGTGCTCCCCGCTGATTTCAGGCCACTGCATCATGTCACCCTTTAGTTAAGCCAATCATGCTCCCAGAAGGTCAGCACAGCAGCCACCACATCTGCGCCAGGGAGCTTTCCCTGCTCTTTCAGACATCACTTTGCCCCCTTTAAATTTAGCAAATACATAAGAGAGATTCCTGGCTGTCGTGAAGGAAGGTCCAATACCTCCATCTTGAGCAAGCCTGCAGGAAAGGGACCTCCTTGTTTAGTGATGTAACTTTTTTTTAGCCAGGTTTTCAGCATCCACAAGGCAAGCTAGATTCTCTAGAGACTGGCTCCCAGCAGCACAAAGTAAAGCCAGAGGAATATTGAATATGAGAGGGGAAAACCAAGGAGACGTACCTAAAAAGTTTGGGGCCTTTGCCTGCAAATCCAGCTGATTTCCTTGCTCCTTAATGGAAGCTAAAGTATCCAGAAAGAAGCCTGAACTCTTAATAATCTAACACAGCATGGTCACTAACGACACCGCCCTGTGGTTTGATCATCATGCCATCCTGTGTCGCTCAACTGGTCTGTGAGAAAATTTGCTGCTGGTTTCCAGATGTACCTTGGACTTAGTATTGGTTTCCAGGTCAGCTCCTAGACCTGTTCTTAATGCCCAGGACCTGCCGGATTATCAACCGCGGCTACCTTGCCTTGCAAGGAAGTGGCACAGATAGACAGCTCCTACCACACCCTCACCAGCGGCTACACCCTCTGATGCATAAGGCACAAAGTATTCCCCTGCACAGAGTCCAAGTTTGCAGAAGGCTGGGGAACGAGGGTGGAGAAGGAATTACACCAGGGATTTCACAGGGAGGGAAAAAACCCTCCGCAGTTTCAGCTTTCTGTACACTGACTCTGAATGGAAAGGTGTTCTCCCCGAGTTGAGCAATTCCCTCCCGTGCAAGGGACCTGTACAGAACTGACTGCTGCTTCTCTCTGACCCTGTCCTGCAGAGGAAGGGAAAAAACCCTTGGGTTACAAGAGTCCCAAAGGCCCGATGAACTCCTGAGCCTCCCTCAATTTTCCACACTAGGTTCCTCCCCACTCTGTCCATCCTCAGACACCAGTCCCAATTCCCTGCAAAACCACAGCAGCTCTTCTGAGCCTCCTCTGACCCAAGCTTTTTCCTCACTCATCGCAGAAGATGAAAGCCAGGAGGGGGGACACCAAGAGGAAGGAGATTTCCCAAAACAAGGTGATGCACCAAGCGTGAATTGTATTTTCCTTCTTGGCCAGCATCCCCATCCTGCCAACCCTCTTCCAGTTGATGTTGTGAAGTCCCATAAAACGAAGCAGTCCTGCTGACACCGTGGGGTGACCCTCCCATACTGTTCAGGAAGGAAAGGGGGAACAAAACAACTTTTCTCTCCGCTATGGACTGTGCAAAATATGGGAAGTAAATCATTCTTCAGCCCCGCTGACCCTCTGCACTGCATCTGATCAGCTCCAAGGCAGTAATGAACTGCCAGCTGTGCACAAGAGATGGAGAGATTGCGAGGCGGGGAAGAAGACATCACAGGAAAGGCAGGAACAGGCAGAAAACTCCAGTTTCAATGCTCACAAGTTGCAACAGGACCTGGCACGCCAGGCTGCTCCCGAGCAGGGACACACCAAGCAGCCCGACAGCCCCCCCGCAACGCTCCCACCCTGCTCCCCTCCCCTGCCGAGCCAGCTCTGCCAGCAGGAGTTTGCAAGGGAGTAGTCTTTGTTTGCAGCTACGAGGTTTCCCTGACAGAGCAAATTCTGCGCTTATCAGGAAAGATTTGCAAGCAAGGGGTTGTGACTAAGCCCCGAGTCGAGCTGGGTTGCGGAAGATCTGAGCGCATTGATTTCTTTCACTTTAAAGAAAGGTTGTTAGACCATTAACGCGTGAGACAAAAGCAGATTAAAGAAATCGTAGAGTGACAGGCTGTTGAAACCACAACGCGTGCACCAGCCTCTGCTGTTAGATGCACAGCACGGGGCAGAACAGCATGTATCTGAATAAAGTTAAATATCCTGGAGGGGCAGAGCCTCAGTGCCAACCACTTCCAGTTACTGATCTGCTCCTATTTGCACTACAGACTGCGGATGCAGGCAGACTGACAGGCAGTTAGCACTCTGCTGGAGATGCCATGCTCACAGAGAGCAGCTCAAACTAAGAGCTGAGAGTTCCCAGGGATGTATTTACCCAAGCAGATTGAGACCCGGTACTGAGCTGCTCAAAAAAAAAAAAAAATCTCAAGAGTTCAGTGTTTTGTTCCAGTAAACAGTAAGGAATTTGGATGCAGCTCCCTCATTCTTTCCCCATCACCTTGTAATATCTGCCCCAAACCTCTCTCCATCCTTTAATAAAGGATGCACCAAGTGCCACTTCTTGACAAGGCCTGATCATAGCTCCTAATTCCACACTGCTGTGCTTCCTGCATAGAAGGGTAGAGCTGAGCACATAAAAGAGCCTCTTCTTTGCCCAAAGCACTGCACTTACAGTAGTCAGATATTACCAAGTCACATTAGTAACGGTCCCTCTTGTCCCTGCTAACCAGAGGAGCAGCCATGTCAGAGGGGAAGAGATTCAGGAACTCGCCCTCCTCTCTCTCTGCCAGGTTATAGCTCATTATAGCCCACACAATTCATGCAGAGTCTTGAAACCGCCGAGTTCCTCAGCGGCCACACCAAACCATCACCCCAGCAGCTTCAGAGACCAGGGCAGCAGCACATCACTTCCCCATCCTCCCCGTTGTCCCGAGCACATTCACCTCTCCAGCCCCACACAACCCAGGAGGAAGGATCAAGGCATCATTTAGATTGACTACAGCAAGTGGACTTACTTAGGATAATAGTGACCGTCTTGACAAGGCTGATCATGGTCTCCTTGTAGCGGGGGTGGAAGCTAGTGTGCTTGGACATCCGTGTCATCTTCCTTTTGACATAGATGAAGATGTGCGTGTACACAACCACCATGATCAGGAAGATGACCAGGTTGGAGATAGCCCAGAAGGTCAGGTAGCTCCTGCTGTAGAGCGGTGCCATGCTGGAGCACTTCTCCAGAGCACAGAGGCAGTGCCAGCCATAGGACGGGATGAGCCCCAGGAGCAGCGCCGTGACCCAAATACAGAAGATGAGGATCATCACACGCTGGTTGGACATTTTGCTGTGTAACTGCATAGTGAAAATAGTCTGGTGCCTTTCTACAGCAATCGCCAGCAGGTTCACCACAGAGGCCGTCAAGCTGGTGTCCAGCAGGCTCTGACGGATGAACCAGGTCTTCAGGGAGAGCTCCACTGTCCTGGGCCCCGTGTGGAACATGAGAAACATGTACGCGATGCCAGCAAAGAGGTCGGCAGCTGCCAAGTTCCCCAGCAGGTAGTAGATGGGGTAGTGGAAACGCCGGTTGATTATGATAGCGGTGATGACCAGCAGGTTGGTCAGCAGCACAATGACACTCACTGTCAGGCCCAGGGCAACCACCAGGACATCTTTCGTCCTCCAGTACGTGGTCAGCTCTTTGCGGCTGTTGTTGTAGAAGAACCCCACAGTCTCATTGTAAAAACAGTGCTTCATCGCTGCTGTCCTAAAGAGGGACGAGAGTATTGTTAGCTGCTTGTGCCTGCAAACACACGACGATTACAAGCTGGGGAGATGCTGAGCATTACGATAATGCCTTTGACGCAGATAGAGGTGGGGAGGAGCTTGAAACACATAGAAACAACCACACAAGCAACAGGAAAACGCTTCTGTACTCGATATAGAACTACACATCTCACAGGCTGAGTCCTCATCTGTCCTCAAAGCCATATTGAAGACGCAGCAAAACCTTGAGCGTTCATGGGAGGAGATAAGGCTTGCCAGATCTGATAAGAGATTCTCCCTGTCTGGCCCACGCAGCTTCATGGGGATGACAGACAAAACTATTTCTGTTGTCCCAGATGTCCTACTTCAGAAATGTAAAAACAAAGCAGCAACAAAGAAGCTTTATCAGTCAATCACTAAACAACACTCTGATGAAGACTATGAGCCTCTGCAGCTGCTCTAGTCCCCAGGACTGCTGCTTCTGGTTCAGTGAGCACACATATCTCATCTCTCCTGGGTAGTTTTATTGCTTAAAGGCTAATGTAATGCCCCGGCTGCTTCCGAACACGGCGCTATGCACAGCGCTTGCCGATCCTTCCAAAACAGGTGAGTACTTCCCAAACTTTGCCAAGAGGCAAAGAGCACATAGAGCTGGGCGGAAACAAACTCCTCAGCCCAGAGAAGTGAACAGCAGCAAGATGTCAGCACATACAACCATGGGGCTGGATCTCTGGGAGAGCTGGATCATCTGCAACCCCTGCAGCACTCCTAGGCTACGCAACAGGGCAGCACCCAGAGCATCAACATCAGAACATCAGCCGGTAAGTCACCTGCGCAGGGAGCAACTCCCTTCTTCCCTTCCAGCTCTGGAAGAAGGCTGCAATTCAAAACTCAGTTAACTCAGTGGAAAAACTTGATGGGAAAAGGCGTTTAAGTCTCAAGAAAGACTTTTCACATTTCTTTGATGCACTGGGCACTGCTGGGAGCAAGACCAGACAAGCCATTTGTCTGGATCATAACATTAAGTCTTAATTTTGAAAGCCAGTATACCCCTCTGGTAATTAACTTCCTGTCCTGAGGACAGCCAAACATGAAGCAGCAGGTTACATTAAAGGATGTTTTACCTTACAGAGTCAGGATTTAAACCCGGTAATTGAAGCTTGTGTTACTTACCCATGAAAACATGAAAAAATACAGCACCATGAACAAACCCAAGGGATGAGAAGCAGCCCGATCATTACACCCTACAGCAGTTATTCCTGTTCCTTTCCTAACCAAGAGCTTGGAAATCTCAAGTCAGAGCTGGCTGCGGTCCCCACTGGGATGGGCAAACCCCGTTTGGAGCCTCCTGCCTTGCAGCACCAAGGTGCTGAAAAATGACACAGTTTTTCCTTACCCTGGTGTGTTCTGCACATGAAGTCACTGGTTCTCCCTGTTCTCACATGAGCTCAACCGTCATCCTCATTTTAGAGAAAGCTTAACGCAGACCGCGCAGCAAGAGTGCCATCCTCTTCAGACAGCAAGAAACCCAAAGTGCCTGACTCACAATTCACTTTAATCACCCCCGAAACCAACACACAGCTCAGGGACCCTAATTAGTTGCATGTTCCTCCACTTTCTAGGCAGAGTGTGCTCTGTTTTCTGGGACACTTCAGCAGGAGCTCTCAGCACAGCAGCAAAGCTGCTGTTAGTAACAGGGAGGCGAGCCCACTGCGAGCAGGCCAGCTTATTATCACCTGCGCTGCACCCACCTTTACCTCCACACATGCCGAGTTGTGCAAACAAGATGGGTGAACCAGGAAACCCTACCGTACCTGCAATTGAACTTTTAATCTCCGCTGCCTAATGGGCTCCTTATCAGCCTGTTTTGGCATACAGCTGTTTTTACCACGAGGGGAGAAAGCTGTACAACCGAACTAATTCACTTTACAATCTGCTAACAACTGAACTAATTCACTTTACAATAGGGAGATATTATTTTTACAAATATTGGTGGGCGGGAAAAAAAAAAAGGAAAAGGAGGCAGAAGAGGAATCAGCCTGCCCCAGGGGATGGAGTCATGGGATAGTACTATATAACAAGTCCATCTTTCCTCTCTTTTCAGGTGATGGGGTGTTTGTAAGATCTCGAGCCGCAGAGCCGTTCAGGAGTCGTGTGGTCCAAACGCAGCACAAGGGGTGAAAGCAACCGAGTGGGTTCTGCAGAGAGTTCCCATGTGGTGACTTGGCAGGTAACCAGGGAGTATTTTGTCTTGAACAGCAGAAAGCGATGGAAGAACGAGGAGGGGAGGAAAGCCTAGGAACAGGACAAACACAAGCACTGCAAACCACAGGCAGGTAGATGACCACCTGCATAGGGTGTATCTGGGGAGGCACCAAATCCAAGGCTGGGCCATTCGTATGCAAAACAGCTTTCTCTCCACATTTTTGAAAGCTTTAATCCCAAATCAAAAAGGAAATTGCTGCTGAAGTTAGATAACTCGCTTCACCTTTTTAAGATTACACGTGTGGATGCCCAGAAACTTGCCTGCACACAGTGTAGCACAAAGACAGCTCACGCTACGCTTTAATTTTTAAGCAGCGTTAAAATACTACAGTGAAATAGCGTGTTGATGGCTCTAGGTCTTATTCTCAGTAATTTTTGAGCTGACACCAAGACAAATTAAATCCAGATAAGACTAGCTGTAAAATTGCCACTAAGTTATGGAGACCAATCTTATTTTGTTGCAAATATTAAAGATTCCACAGCTGTGAGAGGCCCCACAAGCTTCCTCGGTAAGACTGCACGCTCACTGACAAAGTGGGAACTTTTTTCAAAGCATTATACAAGTACTGGTTCCATGGCATGTTTACTGGGGGAGGGGATCAGAGCTGTGCAAACCCACAAAGGAGCTGTGTTCCGCATGTATAATACCCAAATCTAGAGAAACAGTCCCTCAGCGTTAATCCTAACGACAACGCCTGAAATGCTTCTTTAGGCAAGACCCAGTTAGAGCACAGGGAAAAGTTTGAGAGTTGCAAATCCCTCCAAAATGTGCGTAGGTCACACACTAAATCTGTGCAACACCCTGAGCTGGGTGGGGTCCAGGAGGGACTGACAGGTTAATGCTTGTGACTGGTCCTAGGAGCTCGTGTGCCACTTCACCGCTACCCTGCAATTAGAAAACTGACCTTGGAGCTTGGCATCAAGGGCAGACAAAGCCACAAATCAAAATTTAACCAGCAGTGCTGGGGGAAGAGGAACACCCTGCCCACAGCAGCAAGCAGATAGAAAGTCAGGCTGGTGCCATGATGCACAAAGGAGCTGGATGAGTCTATTGTTCAGTGTCCAAGCAACCCCCTTCCATGGCCTTACACTCCTCAGCAGGATCTCACAAGATTTTTTTTTTTTTCCTTACCAGCATTGTTTACTTGGTAAAACAAGACTCTAGTTACGTGCTGCAACAGTTCGGCAGCCCCTTTCCTTGAGCAATACGCAAACACAGGCTTCTTCTCTAATCACGCTACCTCAAACTCTGCTCAAGTCTCTCCCCCTTAAAATCGAGTACAGCTTTTTGGTAGGAACCGCCGCACAAAATGAGCGCAGAACGTGTCTTTTCTCCTCGCCATCGTTATCCATACGCATACACCATCTCCCTCCTTACTCAGTTATTACTGCCCCAGGTTCACACTCAATTCAAAGTCCTTTTACACAGAAAGTAAAAGCGTAAGTATCCTCCCTTCTCCAATCCCTCTGGCTTGCAAAAGTGGAAAACGCTAGTCAGCTCCTTGAGATCCGGGAAGAGATTCGACGCTTGTGAACAAACCGACAGCCAGCGTCATGTGGAAGTGACCAGGGATGAATGGCTGGATTTATGCTCCCACTAATAACCACAATCAGTGCTAATCGAGACAGAACAATGGGTCTATAAAGGCTCACAGGGACTCAAATCCAACCTGTTTTACCCGTGTCCACTGTACACAGATTTACGTAGCCAAAAATTCAAGCCGCTGCTGTATTTTTAAGCCATAAAGAGTACAAGCTTTTACTCCAACAGAAGAGCACCCTTACCTGAAAGCACAACCGCAGCATCCAAACCTGACATTTAGCATTGGTCTCCCCACCACAGGAAACCAGGGCAGCTATCCAGCGAGGAGATCCCCATCTCCGGAGGGCAGAGGTGCTTTCCCAGCAAGAAAAAAAAAGCCAAGCGCCTCACAGGAAAGTTTCAGACAAGCGTTACAGCCCCAGAGTCCATCACGGACCGCTCCGAAACACTGGCTCCTGGGAGGCAAGTTTGCAAGAGCTCCGATGAGCCCGTCCCTCCTTGGGTCCTCCCCTAGGCGGGTCCTTCCAGGAGACCCAGGAGCTGTAACCCGAGTCCTTGCCGCCTTCACGGAGGCCAAAGCCACTTTTCCAAGCACCTCCGGTTCTGGCTGGAACGAGTTAGCTCCGATCTGCCAGCATCACCCTCCTGGACCGTTCCTGCTGGCAAGGTGTTGCTCTGTGGGAACTGGCACCCTCTGGTCCCAATGCTCCCACCGCACCGGTTCGCCCCACGGTGAGGCTTCGCTTGCGCTCGCCTGCTGCCCCAGAGCCTTTGCCCCACCGCAGGAGGAGAGCGGATCTTCTGAACAACCAGGTGTGATTCCGTGATGGGGGAGCTGCCTTGCCTTAGCACCAGAAGGCTCTTTTCCTAGCCTACAACTACAGCACCCACATCTCAAGCGGACTGTCAGCTCAGGATGTGGCCCCCCCACATCCGCTACAGCAGCCACACTTGCCCAGTGCAACACAAGAAACCTTGAAATGGGTACGAAGCAGGGAGAAGATGATGTCTTGAGACACAGGGGAAACTGAGGCACAGCCGAGAAAGGATTTCCCTGCTGTAACTTGGTAAAAGCGTGTGCTGCAGCTAGCAAAAGAGCTCACATTTCTGATACATCTGTCTAGCTAGTCCTTGACACATCTGAGATGATCTTACCTGCTAAGTCCTGTACAAATACCAACAGCACACTTAGTGCTAACAAGCCATAGCTGTATAAATTATGAAGGAAAAAAACCACCGTGTTTGCAACATCCATTCGTTTTGATTTATGCCTGCTGCTCTTGCAAAGGCCCCGGCAATTTCCATTCGACTCCAATTTCCTATTCTCCCACCCTCCTCCTACCCTCATCTGTTCCCCAAGGAACAATGTTATCACCGAGCGCAACCCTAATCGGCTGCCAGTCAGATACACCGCCAAGCTTGGCAGAGCCAAGTAATGCTATGTAAAATAGGCAGGAGATTTGCAGAGAGAGCCCAGCACAAAGGGGAACGAGATAGGGCCAAAGATCCAAGGACGCGTTAACAGAGCAGGGCAGCCAGTAATTGGAAGCAGAGCAGTAGTGACACTGGCAGAAGAAAAGGTGGACGAATAGGCCAGGCTGAGATAGCAGAGGGGCAATTATCAAGTCCTGCAAAAACTGAACATTGCACCAGGCTCCCTGAATTCTAACCCTACGTCCTGCAGCCTCCAAAGGCCAAAATCATGCCAGAAAGCTCAGAGGGCTACAAAAAAAAACTCAGAAAGAACCTATCATTGCCACTGCTTACAAATTCTGCACCTTCAGACCGATGATGCCACCCACGAGACCGTACCAGGCACAGGGGCCTTCCACAAGATTTCCATATGGATTTTCAGAAGAAGCAAAAAGTTGCACTAACAAGTATCCCAGAGTCCTTTCTTTGGGGAGAAAAATCTATAATTTAACAAGCTTGCTTCCTCATAGCAGAGAACAACCAAGTTACCAAGAAGTCCAGTCCTAACGCAGAGAGCCAGAAGTCCTTGCTGCAACTAGACGCATTTACAACGATATTGTAGTTACACAAAGTGATTTCAATCTTGAAGCGTCTTACTCAAGTGACACAGAGCAGGTCCTTCACCTTCCCATGAGACATTTGTTATCCTTTTGGTTACATTATTAAAGACCAAAGAGCCCCAAGCCCAAGCTGCAATGAAACAGCCCCTTCTTTGGTCTGCTCCAGCAGTTTTGCTGCCAGCGATAGGTTTCAGTCACAGATCCAACTCTCCACGCTGGTGCACGAGAAGCAGAACCCAGGTCAGAGCAACCGTTTGGCAGCAGCGCTGGCTTCGATAGGCTTCAGGCAGTTATGAAGCCACACATGCTCCGCAGCTGTGCGGTTTGGGATGGCAGCAGTCTAAAAATACTTTTGATTTACTTGTTCCTTTAAGGTTTCAAACTGGCACTCGGCGAGTGCTTTAGAGGCGATGTTTTCATAAAGAAACACCCAGAGCAATCAGGAAAACAGCCCAGCATAACTGGTTTCAACTGAAGTGTCAACAGTCCATCACAATAGCTGAGCGCGTCAGACAGACCCAGCGAGTTCGGAGCACCCAGTGCTGACAAAGGGTCAGAAGCACTTTTGCAACTCAGTCCCCGCACGCCAGAGTCGGGATAAAGAAGGACACAAGAAGTGTCAGACCGGATCAGGCCAGGGCTCACGTAAGCCTGTCACAGACAGCATCTGCTTGCACATGGAGGCAAAAGAATATTTCAGATTTCAAAGTCCTGACCTTAATAACAGCAATTTTTCTAGTCCCTTTGTCTAGAAAAACTAACTTTACTTCGCTGCATAGCAGAAGTTTGAGAGGCTGGTTATTTCCAGCTTTGTGGGATGTTAGGAGGAACCAAGACCCATTCAGTTCATGTCTCTAACCACATGATACACGAGTTTGGGCCCTGCACAGCCTCACCCTTTCAGGGTGCTACCTGCAAAACCACAAGTCATTGCACCCAAAAAACCTCACATCAGCTTTTGCGGCTAATGTAATGATTTCTTAAAGACTGGGCTCAGGTATCTTCCAACAGCGATACTTCTGGGAGTGAGCACCGGATGCTGAACACAGGCAAGACCAAGGAGACCAGATACCCATCGCGTCCAGCCCCTGTCTCCCCCCTTCCCCTCCAATCACTCCCTGAGTTTTCCTGTTTCCACCGGTTCAGAAGGGGCTCGTAGGGTGTTGTGCAGCGCTGTTCCCCCCCAAGCAGAAAGGCCGCTCAAGCAGAGTCACTGAGAAACCTGATCTTGATGCAGCGGGCAGATCTGATTGCATTCTGGTGCCCAGCAGAGAACTGGTAGAGAAACATTTCCAAAGACAACAGATGTTTGCCTTCCCTTTATTACACTTCTATTTTTCAAAGTGAAGTTAATTGTTTTAGTAGATTTTGCATTTTCAAACAAGCCTAAAGCCAATATTTTTCTTTAAGCCTCATAGCTGTGACTGTCCCTGTGGATGACAATCTGAAGTTTGTTCTCCCNAATCCCAGGAATGTTAAAAACCTTCAGGAAGGAGTCCTGTCATTGTCTCCCCCCCCAGCAGATCTCTGCAGAGAACCAGTTGCTCAAATTAATACTTCCCAAGTCCCAGCTGGCCCAGAGATTCCCAAACCCTCAGTGAGGAGCACTCCCGCAAGTGCAACAGAACACCACCACGGTTCTTACAACTTCAGCTAACAGCCAAACCTTTCGATGGAAAGCAGCATATACATCAGCGTTAAAAATGCAGGAATTTCATAACACCCACTGCTGCTGACATGCAGCCAACTCTGAGGTGGAGCAGAGCTGTTGTTTGCAAGCCTACAGCATCAAAGAACACTTTTCAACAAAGAGGTAGGGAAGAAATCCGTGCCCACTGCAGCCTTGCCTACACCAGGAATTTTCTTTCCCTCCAGCAAGTTAGCAACCATTTACAATCAATTGCTCCAGAACAAATCACAAAGAACCTGGAAAATTCCTCTCCCCCTTTCACCTTCCTGAGGTTTGCCCTGGCTGCATTTGGACACTTCGAATCAAGACAATTCCATATTGCAGACACCTTCAATTGAGGCGGGGAGACTGGTAAAGCAAAACCTAACGTTGGATCTTGTCACCTTTGCCTTGTTAGACAAGGCGGAAAAACAGCTGAGAAAGAACGGCCGGGACATTCCCTCAAACGCATCTGGGTCCTGGCAAAACAACACTCTTACCTTCCCCAGGTAACTACCCTGGAAATGGATTTTGGTGGGCTAACTTCCTTCTGCACAGTTACTGGCTATTCCAGCACTCTCCAAGATGAAAACATTTGTTCTGCAGCAGCGGAGAGAAAACAGGGTAGGGGAGGGAAGAGAGGGTTATTTGCAGTGGTGTTTTGTTTGGAGTCAGGATGGTCTGGGGGCCCCTCTGCTGCTGCTCCTCCTAATTCACACAGGAAGAAGGAGATTATCCTACACAGAGACAAGCAATACCGAAGGCAGAAGCAGCAGTTCAGAGGGAGAATAGCTTGGCCTCCGAATGATGTCACATCATTAGAAGCCGCGGCGAGGTTAAAATCAAGTCGGGATGCTGTGTTTGTGAAGCAGGACTCGGCCTCATCTTCACCCAAAGATAATTTCATCTGGCACTTCACACTATTGTCAGTAAAAACAAAACCGGGTGGAAATTCCCTTCCTGTGAACCACATGCAGGCAGCCCTCAGCTCAGTCTCCGTTTGCAAGAAGGCTGCACGCTGCCTTGCTCTGAACTCCTCTGATCTTGGCTGGCACCCAGCAAGATGAAGTCTCCCTGTTTCGTTGGCACTTGCTGGAAAGTCAGGGAACTTTACAGGCGCTCGAGCTCCACGTGCCTCAGCCTTTGCTTTCATAGGGATTATTTCTGAAAACCCACTTCCCCCCGTGTCTCCGTTCGGTTTAATGTCAGATGCCTGCAGCTTATGGCTGGAGAGTCATAAAAAGCATTTAACATGCCTTTCTGCTTAAGTCTAGAAAGAAAAAACAAAACCAATTCAGAAAAGCCTCCAGCTACAGAATAAGCAGATGCAGCACAACTGCAGCTTTATCTTGAAAAAGAGCATCGGGGACTGACACATAGCTACTATCCCCGAGCAAGAAAAGGGGATATCTGCCCCTTCAAAGAAACAGGACCTCCTCCAGAGAGGTGGCCTTTGGGGCGGTCTCGGTCAAGCAAAATTCTCAGCAACATGGCTTTTTCCCAGTTCGGTGAAGATTTCGGCTGACTCTGGGGATGTTTCATTATGCCCACAACTGCTTCATCAATGGACTGAATCACGTTAGCAAGTCTTGCATTTTTTCCCAAGAATCAGCTCCCGCAAGAGTGAGGTCATGGGGGGAAAAAAAAAAGACAACACCCCCACTTTAAACAAGCAAAAGTTATGTTCAGCATAATGCTTCCTTTACAAATCTTTTCCCCCACCAAGTCCCTTGAACGCATTCAAGCGACAGCTAGCAAACCTTTCTTGTTCTGCCTTGGTCCCACAGTCCTGGCCTAACACCAGGTCTTTCCTAGGCAGACCCAGCTGCCAAAACCATTTGGTTTTCATTGCCTTCACCACCAGAGCCTGGATTCTCTTTGCCCTTTGCGTATCAGTAAGCATGGGGTAACTGAAATGATTTCAATAAATTCAGGCCACGGTCTGGCCCATAACATTTGAGGTTTTCATTACAAATGAAACAGTCTTTTCTACTTTTGTTTGGTTAATTCCTGAACTTCTGATCATTTTTGGTGATGTTTTGCTAAATTCCTAAAGCCTTGAGCTTTTAGGCACATTTCTAGCGGGGAAAAAAAGTACTTCAGATGCCGCCCTCTGTAGCGGAGGAACAAGAAAGCTCTTGCTCCTTCTAAGAAAAATATTCCCTTAACTAAGTCATTCTTGTAAAGGGCATAGGAAGTCTACACGTGCATTTATTAAACAGATTTATACTGAAAAATACAACTCCCTTGAAAGCCGTTTATAAGATACCTACAAAACTGACCGTCTCCAGGGCCCTGGATGCCAAGTGTCTGAAACTCGCTGTCTAAGCAAAGCTTGAATTACAGCTCTACACATCTTTTTTTAAAATAAATGATAGAGGAGAGCAGCCAGTGCCCTGAAAGGATTCCAGCCACAAGCTGTGGGCCTGAATGCCTAGACATGCATATTTGATTTTGTTCATTCCAGACTTTCCTTTGCAAGTGCTTTTCTTGAATTGCCCGCGGTGTACGACGCCTACGGGCATGCCCGCACTGCGATACAAATGAAAGGATGGAAGTGCATTGTAACTCAGTATCTTGGGCAAAAATTCGCCAAGCAAAGTGTTTTCTGAATTTCAGATGTGGGAGCTTTGGCCGATCAGAAATTCATATGCCTGGTTTACTTGCTCTCCCATCTTCCATATGGTTATAGGTACTGTTACTCCATACGTTCACGAAGCCAAGAATATTACAAAACACACTGGGGCAGGGGGGAGAGAGAAGAAGAAAACAAAAGCTGTTTGTCTGCAGCAGCATGAACTCCCAGCAAGACACACAGAGGAGCTCGCTTTTCACTACCTCATCTGATCTGCTAGCTGACTGTTGGAAGACAGCTTTCAAAGTAAAATAAACCAAGAATGCAATAATACTGATGTATCTTATACCCTGCAGTATTCCAGATGCGTTAACATCCCAGGTATGGGTAGGAATAATTTCATTTGACTCTAAACAACAGCCACTGCTGCTGCTAAACCGCCCGCTATAGCATGAGACAGCAAAACAGCTTAGAACGAGGAATAAAAGTAAATTTGGTGCCTGCTAGTAACTGCTAGAAGAGCAAAACAGACCACAGCGGCCCAGGCTGATCTTTAGTGATAACTGAGCAAGGAAGCACCCTGCATGAGGGTAACACGAACACTGCTCACTCTTAAGGAATGAAACCTCCCACCCAAATACAGGCCTGAGTCATGCCCACGCTAGCCTCAGGAAGGCAGCAGTTGCCATTTTATAAATAGCTGCTTCTGCTGGCCCCTTCTTGACTCAGAGAAAGGCCTTGCCTATCTGCTCACATAAACATTCAGCAACAGCTTATCTCCTTGCAAGCCTTCACTCAACACGCTCTAGGGGGGTGTGTGCACGCTACACAGAGACCACGGAGATTTGGCTTGCTGTAAGTACACATCCCAGTGACATCTCTCAAAACAGGCAGCAGATGACCTACAAACGGGCCCCAGTCCATAGAAGCAGCCTCTTGTGATGCTGCCTAGTCTAAGTACTACTCTAAGTAGTAGTTGTAAGAAATAACAAAGACTCTATAACATTTCATATGTTGAGAGGCACAGCCTGATAACTGAATATTTCTTACCCTTGGAGTATGGATCCCACAAAGCATAAAAGCTCCTAGAAAAAAAACAGCTCTGGGGAAACCAATAATGAATCCCACTGAAACCCCATGTTCCTCCATCAAAGCCTCAGGCTCTAAGCCAGCCACTCATCCCTGCCTTTATATTCCAGGGATGCTGGTTCAAAGGCCAACAATGATGTGCTAATGGTTCAAAAGGAAACACCTGTGAATGAAGCCTGTTTCCAGCTAATACCTGGCCTGGACTGTCTTTTTTTTTGCAGACTCTCCTTCTGGGGGCAATTTTAAGAAATATCTGACAGGTATGGTTTAATATCTCTTTAGCTTCTCTAATTGGATCATAAGAAACCACAGCACAAAACTTAAAATGAGGAAGGAAAAAAGAGAAGGATGGGATCAAGAACTGGACCAAAGCCTTGAGCTCCTTAAAAAAATGTAATGCCTTCTGCCTTGCTCTACCTGGCTTTGTTAGAACCTGCAAAGGTAATCCCTCAGCAGTCTCTGCTGGAAAAACCTGGGAAGTTTTCCCCTCGAGACTCCTGATACCTGCAGGTCTATTTGCTTTGATTTTTTTTTTAGGAGGATAAAGGTAAACTAAAGAGCTCCTTTTTTTGAGGGCAGGAAATCTGGGGCAGAATTTGTCACTGACCTGCTCACAGTTAAACACTCGGTGATTAGCAAATGACAAAGTCTGACAGGCTTCTCCAAAAACAAGGAATCTCCTGGTCCTTGCTTAAAATGATCAGGTGTCTGAATTTTCCTAATTCAGTTCAGAGCCCAGCGCATGCAGCCCAGCTGAGATCCTCATTTGGGAAGACCTGGGGGCTTTAATTTACTTAACGACGTGAGGAGCGATTGATGCTCAGAAGCATGTT
>VYZW01000197.1:131265-145924 GCA_013401315.1 Balaeniceps rex
AAAAAAAAGCTTGTGGTAAGAAATTGGTTTATTGGTTGTTTGGCTGATAAAAGGTTTCTTGGGAGGGTTGCTATGGTTTTGTATATTGATTATATGGGTGATGCTACTGTCCTCTGCGGTGTAGCTCTGAGTTGGAGGGCCAGCCAGCCACCTACATAAGGTGCTGCTGTGAAAATAAGATATTTGTAAGACCTTTTCTGCTCCTACTTTGACTTGGGAAATGATGTTGTTCCTTGTTAGTGCTTCCCAGGACTGTTGCCTGTCCCTTGCTGTACAAAAATATAGCTGAGGCTGTTCCTTTGATGCAGCCTCGAGGAGGTGGGAGGAATTGAGGAAACGGTGCTTCCCTCCCTGCCAAGTTTCTTCTTCAATTCAGCGTCTCAGCTTCCAAACCAAACCGCGTTAGCTGTGGCTGGATGACAGAAAATCCCCGTCCTGAGCAGGAGGAGACCCGTTTTGGACCTTACATCCAAGCTCTCCCCTGGGACCTGGCAGCCGTGCAACTCTGGCTTGGACGCGTTGCTTTGGCAGCTCCTACCCTCAACAAATTACCAGCTCTGCGGAAAGCAGCAAGTAATGAGGAGTTACAAGGTAAGAGCAAGCTTGTTTTCTCTAATAGCATTTTTGTATGTGTTGGACAGCTGGAAGGAAAAGCGGAGGGCAGTGGTGGATGGCAGGAGTTGTACAGTACAAGCCCCTGACACTTCTCCTGCCTAGAATGAACCTCTATTTAACTAAGTGTGCAGCAGGAAAAGGAAACTAGGGGTTTATTATTTATTATTCCAGCTCTGCTGGTTCCTCAAATTATAAATCCTTGTAGGCAAGCGCTACCTTTGTTTTATAGAGAACTGAGCGCGCTTGGCACTTTCAATAATAGTCCAGTAAGTGTTTACTTAAGGCTTCCCTATCTACATTTAGCAAATACAGGATAAGCTTGTAATAAAACACCCAGTAATTTATTACAGAAGTTCTACAGTAAAAGATAATTTAGTATTCAAGAATTCAGAGCACTATATTAACAAATATACACCGCTCCAGAGATGCAAACTCTCTTTAGCCTCAACTGTACAAATACTAAGAATAGATCCTTCGCAGTTCTTTTACAACTTCATGTTTTGGTCCTGTTCCTTAACAGTCTTTTGATGAGACAAAATAAATTTGTAGGCTGTTTAACCCCTCGAGCTGTTTGGGGAAAGTGTAATGTTTTCTTTTAGTATTTAGCTCTGGCATCTTCATACGTCTCCTAGTGTCTTTGCAGCCGATGGTAATCACCAAGATCTGCCCTACTGCAAAAGTTTTTAGGTTGTTGTCTGAATTTCATGCTGTATATACAGCCAAACGCTAAGGAAAACTGTAACACTGCCCATCCTAGAATGCAAAGCTATCCCCGGGAGCGAGCAGTATAGGACGCCTGGCGTCCCCATGCGTGCGTCACGAGATGGCACTATAGGACAGAGTCCTCCACGTCCTCATGTTAAAATTTGGTGGGCAGAAAATCTGCTGCAGGGAGGCAGAAAGCAGAATTGGGGTAACCCACACGTAGGTGAGTTGGAGACCCAGCAAGTCAGAGCAACTTCATCTTAGACCCACGAAATCTTATCTGCTGGGGGTTCAGGGCTTTGCCGCCTTAATGACAGCAGTGGCTTCACGTGGAAGTACCGCAGAAGCTCAATGTGCTTTGAGGGAAATAGAATTCGTGTTCTGGAGAAACAGGGGGTGCGGCTCAGAGTACGGCAGCGTCTTTTCCCTTTACAGAATGGCTTTGGGCTGACTAGCAGGTTGAAGCTCCAGCAATGGAAGCAGAAGGATCCAGAGTACGTGAGCTTTGCCGCCGTACCCCGTTCTGTTACATTCAAAAAGCGAGTAACACTCAAAAATGCTGTGAAATAAAAATGACAAAAATCAGTGCTTGTTGCAGCTGCCAGAAAATGACCATTTGGGAACGTTTTCTGTCCAATGTCCTATGTTTCAGTTGCCTCCTTCCAGGCTACATCTTTCTAGCCAGGCAATCTCTGTTTCCTCTACTTCTCACATTGTCCTTCATGCTAAGCCGGGCGGGCGTGTTCCAGAAAGAGCCAGCCCTTGGGCTTGCTTCTTATCACTCATTTGGGTTTGTTAAGGAATAAAAAGCAAATCCTGGGCTAGCTGAAAGCCTGCCAGGTAGTTCACAGCAGGTGCCTTTTCTCCAGCCTGCATGGTAAACACAAATAGGATGTTATTTGCACCCCATCGCTATTCCTTTATTCAGCAGGTGTGGGATTTCAGTCTCTCTCCCTTTCCATTGCTATTATCTGCTACCCGTAGGGTTTTTTCTATAGGTATGTCCCCGTGTTGAGGTCCTCTGCTTTCTCAGTAGATCCCACGCTCTCCAAAGAAGGCTCAGGGGACGCAGAAGTGTCATCAACTTTAAACTTTGAGACAATTCTGGCAGTTTCCTGCGTTATCTCAAAATGTTTGAGCTGCTGTCTCCCTTCTGAGCGCTGCTTGAGCACGCTTATGTCGGTCAAGCTGTTCCTGCTCCTGGTGCTCTCCTCCAGGACGTCCTTTGTCGTGGAGCTGCTGTCGGTAGGGTTGCCTTCTGCACCAGACTCCGTTGCCATGTTGGCTATTGTGGTAGTCCTCAAGGGCAAATTGGAAGACTTGGGAATGATCGGTTTCGTTTTTGGCTGCGTTCGAATATATTTTACAGGCTGTCGGCTGAAATGGCATCTGGGCTGGGTCCCTAGGACCGTGTCCGAATCACTGTCTGTCTTTTCCTGCACAGAGTCCTCCAGGTCCTCCAGCTCAGAGCCAATACTTGTATTCATCTCTGAACAAAAAATTAGACAGTTATCTTAGTAACCTTGTCTCACTGTTCTACAACAAACAATTTTGGCTGATGACTTCTTTTCCTGTTAGAAGGACACCAAAATCCCTCCTGCATTAACAAGCTAAACCGCCTCCCTCTAACAGCTTCGTTCATCAGGAGCAATCGCAAGGTATGCATTTGAAAGGGGTACAAGTTATGAATCAGGTTTATATTCTTAAAGCTGTCCTCCATGCATTAAAGCCAGGAGAGCTGGCAGAGATGACTGAGGGCTCGAGAGCCGAGGCAGCGGCAGGAAAAAGCCCTTCCTGAGAACAGCAGAAAATGCGCTTGTGCTTTTCACGCAAGCTACGCGGCGGTTGCTCTGCAATAGGTTGTCTGCACAAAGACTGAGCAGCGATGCCGAAGAGGGCCCAGCTATGCTTTCTCTGCTGTGTAATGTAGAAGCAGGCAGGCAGGAGGTGTGAAAACCAGCAAACGTAGTACAAGACAACCTCAACAGCATCACGATCGACAGTTTATTTACCTAGGGCATCCACGCTTAATGGACCGTGGGCTCCCTCCAGAGTCAGCTCATTGATGGCTTCCCTGGAAGACGAGTTATCAGAGACACAGTCCACATTTAAACCGTGCTTGGAGGAGAAATTCTGTTGGAAAAAGCCACGAGTGTTTATACAGGCCTCTTACTTGACATGAAGATACTGTCAACTCCCACTTCACGCCAAAAGCTGTTAGAGGAGGCAACCACCTGAGGTGAAAATACCTTAATTTCTCTTGGATTATCTTAACACTTGGGGGAACAGGGAGCTTGCAGAAGGCCACAGGCCAGGGCTGTGAGACAAAATTATTGTTCAAGACCTGCCGACTCCAGCATTCGTGCCACAAAACTCGCCCCAGAAAGCAGCTGCCGCTTTCTGCGGAGCAGCGGCGTGCCGAGACCAATTTCCGAGTCCCGCGGGACACTGAAGTAGCCCATTTCAGACCAAAAAGGGGAAACATCAGAAACCAAGCCGTTAACTGTAGCACAATAATTATGGCCAAATGCAAATGGAAGGGTAAGCGAAGGACATGGGAGTGCCTGGGAGTCATAGCTGTGTGAGTTTGCACAAGGAGCAGGTCACCTGGCCAGGGGCTCCAGGGGTCGGTTTTATTAATGGCAAAACAAGAGTGCCCAAAAGCAGCTCCCCTTTTTAAAGGTTTGTGACGCCTTCTGTGGAATTCAGTCACGCTGCAGAAGCAGGCAAAAATGGCTTTGAAAATAGTCTAAAGCAATAGTTGTGTCTCTCAAAGTGCTTTCTGTGAAGGTTTATTAATCCTGTAGGATTTCTGCACGCAAGAAGTGAATTGTCTCTACCCTGGTGATTTTATTTCAACTCTAATCATAGTTATTCTAATTTCTGCTTCCTTGGTGAGCTGGACCTGTAAAGGAGGCAGCGTTACTGCGTGTCAGACATGGATACGGTCACTGCAGACACGCTGTCTTGCACATAAGCACCCATGACTCAAAAGCAGGAGGCAGAGAGTCCCCGAACCTGGGTCTCACTCCCTTTGCCTTAACTTTAGGAAAGTAATTTCCTCTTTCTTTCTCATCAAACCAGCTGTGAAAAGGGAAAAAAAACCCCAAAACACTGCATCCCAGCTCAGGGTTGCTATGCCCATTTGTGTTTTTAAAGTGCTGTGAAATAGGTTGTGAAATATTGTGAGGAAAGAGCCGTGGAGCTTGGGAAGAACGCAGAACACTCAGTAGTACTGGGGGAAAAAACAGGGTCTGTGGCCACTGCTCAGGGATGCAGCAGAGCCCCGTAGGGCTGTACCGGGGAATGTGCTGGGTCTTAAGCGCACGTAGCTGCTTCCAAAGTTGTAGAGCTGTTTACAGGGAGAAACAGCAGTGTCCTAAGCAATTTGGTATGGAGAACCCCACAATTTTTCAGAATGACTGGGATCTAAAACATGGAGCAAAACCACCATCCAGAGTGGTCTGAGAAGCTGCTGAGTGATCTGTAGCTTATAATTTTTTTCCTGGTTCTCCCACTCCGTGTGCAACAGGCTCTCTGCTCCTTCCTCTGGGAATAACCCTCTGATAGCAAACGGGTTTGTTATCCGTGAAGAAAAGTTCTCTTTAACTGCTAGTCCACCTTCCTGCCTCTACAGCAGGGTCAGTAAGCCCAGCTCGGTGTCTGGGAGCTCTACCTCTAGAGTTATATTCTGGATTGCGTCTGGGCTCTGAGGTCCTTCATCCTTTTCTGTCGAGGCTTCTTGCGAAGGATTTTCACATCCAAGGGATAAGGATGAAGGCAGGTCATCCATCCCAAACACCCTTTCGTAGTTCTGAATGAGAAACTCCACAATCTGGGCTTGATACCCAGAGTCAACAAGGCATGACATTGAGACATCGCTCCCTGAGCCTGGCCGGATCAGAGTTGGCCCAAATACTATGCCCAGGTTGTTTGGGGACATCTTGTTCTCTTCGTAATTCTCTGCCACCCTGGGGAAGGGAAACAGGACTGTTAGGGGCTTCCCAGCTCTCAACCCGAATGCCCTGAGTACACAGATGGAACGCAGCAAAACCCCCATTTCCTAGTAGAGGGAGAAACCCCATCTTTTATGGGGAACAGAGCTCCGGTCTGTGCAGGGAAACTCCAGAGACAAATCTCCGAAGCTGCCTGGATCTGTCTGGATGGTGCAGCCCTAATGAGAGCGGCTGTTTCTTGTGACCCGTGTTCAGAGCTGGGTGAAAGAGGGCTTAATTCACATTATTCCTTGACCTCTTGCTCCGCACTTTATGAAGCGTTATCAGTAAGGACCTTCTGGTCCTTCGTGGTCATTAAGACTTTCTCCTAATTTCTGCAAGATGGTCCCTTTCCATGAATGAATTTTTTACCCTCCTTAACCGCCTGCTTGGCTCTCCCAGGTCAAGGAAGCCCAGACGCTCTTCTCGTACACATTTGGTGCTGTGCTAGCCGCTCCTCTGGCAGCGAGGTCTCAACAGAGATCTCCTGCGGTCGGACCTGACACTAACCACCACGCTCCTCACCTGTACAAGTGTGCAATAAGGTGCCGCAGAGTGTTGTAGTTGCTTCCAGGCAGTTTGCTCAGCAAGTCCTTCATGCTCTGGATGGGGTCTGAAGGGAAGCCTGCGCAGTCCAACTTCTCCTCGGGTTTTTGCAGATCTTTGGCAAGCGCAATGAGATCGTTATAGAGTTGGGACAGCAGCACCGGTGCCGAAAGCTGCAGCGAGAGGGGAGGAAAACAGCAGGTTACTTCATCCTGCTGGTCTGGCACCGAGGAACGCGGTCAGCTGAGACCTGGCCTCCCGGCAGAGATTTGGTACCCACTTCCTTCAGGAAATGCTTCAGGACCCCGGTTATGTCGTGGGGGGAGTGCTCGGAGAGCTCCACCAGGCTCCGTCCATTCTCAAACGCCTGGCACAGCTTTTCCACCCGGGCTTTGGATCCGCTTATCCGATAGATCCCCTGCGTGGTTCAGAGGGGGAGAGGTCAGGTGTTTTGGATACAGAGAGGAAGAGACCAAAGCAAGAATAACCGACTACTCACCTGCACCCCGAGGGCACGGGCTTCGATTTCTGAGGTGCATTTCACCACTATGAAGGGAACTTCCTCTGGGAAATCTCGAGGAACCTGCGTGAAGTCAATGCCAAAAAGAGGTACTCGGTTGGGCAACTTCTTGTGGCCGCAGGTGATGAGCAGATTCTCCAGACACTTCTTGTGGCAGGCCAGGCAGCACTGAAACGGCAAAACCACCCCGAGTTATGGTCTGGTTGTGGTCCAGCACTGCAGCGGTGGCTGAATGTGGAGGACTTCTGTTCCCTCAACCACCGAAGTCCCACCAACCCCAAGGTTGTTTCAGGCAAGTCGCAACTGGTGGCTTACTCAAGGACAGAAAACCGCGCCTTGTGTCGTGCAGAGGAAGAAAAAGCACGGAACTTTGCAGAGGGGCCCCTCCTTCCCGCAGGCCTTCAGCGAGACGATGGCCACCCCAGGCTCCCACGCAAGGCATCTGCAAGGACATCTTCTAGCCCTCACCTCCTCGCACTCGAAGCCGCTGACCATGAAGGTGTCGCACTCCCGGCACTTGGATGGTCCCCGCAGCTTCCGGAGCCGGTGGGTCTGCGCTGCGCTGGAGAGGAGGATGTTCTTAAACTGCTGCTGGGATGTACCGTTTTCTGCAGAAAGCATTAAAGCGTGAAAAGGAGCCGATATGTAAGCACGGTTTCCACCATGTGAGTCAAATATGTGCGTGGCTCACCATTTTCAAAAGTTTGCAAGGAATCTCTCTCTTCAAAATCATCTGAGGAGGACATGGTGCTGGTGGATGGAGCTTTCAACAACTTCCTATTAGAGTTTCCTTGAGAAGAGAGAAAACATAAGCAGCCGTTCTCATCCTCATGATGCACAAAGTGGGTCAGTGTAAACTTTATTCCTGTTTTAGGCTTTTGGGCAATATTAGGCAAGAATTTCTGCGGCTCTCACCTGGGCTAGAATTAGGAGAGTCCAGGGACCGGGATTCACAACTCCCACCGAGGCTTTCTGTGTCGCTGCAGAGGGATTTGTTCGCGCCTGCGGAAGGTGGATACGGTGACAGACCATCCCGAGCGCTCTTGGGATACTTCAACGTGGGGTTGAAGCCCAAACCAAGCTCCCAAGAAAATCCATAAATACTTGTCAATATTTTCTCCCGGTCTGAGCAAAGCCTTAAGCCCTGCCCTAAGAATTTGAGATCCTCTCCCACCTCTTTGGCTACTAATCTAAATTAAACTACAGTGACTCGAGAGAAAATTGGGTTGTCTTTAATAAATTCAACCTACTCTGTTCACCGTTTGTGGGGAACTGCTTTCTGGATGTGTCTTCGGGAGTGCTCGCGTCCTTTGAAGAAGAGGGTCCGGTGTAATGCAATGCCATCTTCTTTTTGCTGCTGGGAGGGGACCTGAGAAGGGGTTGCAAACAATTTTCCAGCAGTGAGGAATAAGGGACAGTATTGCATCACCGAGGTGCCTTACGGGAACCTGAGACAAAGAGTCTGTTTTGGGCAGCTTACAGGTGTAAGCCGAGTTCTCACAAAACTAGGAAAACAATTTTTTTCAATATAATTTCACCTTTTCTATCCACAGGCAAAATTTAGAAATCAAACAGCACCCACGCGAGAAAAGAGAGATCCAAATCTTTGGCAAATGGTAGAAATAACTGAAGGGACGTGGTACAAAACTGCTGCCCTGCTTTTACAGATGTTGGTCCTGTGCTCAGCAGAAGGAACCAAGTGCATCTTAGAGATCTGTTCCTCGTTAGCGGAGCTACGCAGGGAGACGATCCTAACATCTGAGGCTGAGGGCTTTTCTGTAATTAGCAATCACAACGCTGCAGCGTTGCTAGTGACTTTATAAATGTGTGTTAAACTTTTTTGTTGTTGTTCTGTGCGCTATATATTTCTGACCTTTCGGCTAGGATTTAAGTTTTCCACTTTTTTTTTTTACCTCTGCCCTCCAGAAGCGAATGGCTCGAATTCAAACACTTCCATGTGAATGTCTTTCTTCTGCAGAGCCTGAATGAATTCCAGGTATTTCTCGCCCGCTTTGTATGGCTTGCAGACCTCGGACAGATACTGGTATCCCACTGGAATCTGTTCCGACTGAGTCTGCCGCTGCTTGAACATCCTTAAAGTGACCTTATAGGACAAAGAAAACAAAAAATCTCATTGCTAGTCAAAGCCCAGGTGCTTTTTCCTCCCTTGGATCTCAGTCGTTCACCAGTCTTCAGTTTTTCATTACCCAAACTCAGTTACCTGCACTTCTGCTTATTGATAGTTCTACTTAACAGGTCGGATAAATATTATTTGTCACTGTTTCTTGTTCTAGGATTTTTTTCCCCCTAGACTTTTCCTGTGGATATTTGTGTCCTCAAAGCAGTAGTCATTGAAAATGTGATTATATATCTAAGATTTGTTGGTAGCAGGTTGGTGGCAAAGCAATGTCCAGAGCACTCCCCTAATTTCAACTGCTTGAGAATGGGCGGTTCAACAGTGAAATGGTGAAGAGCCTAGAGGTCTTATCCCGAACAGCAGTTTCCCTGAAACGAGGATTAGAGGAGAAATTACAAGGCTACACGTACCCACGTCAGCACCTCATCCCCTTGGTAAATGAGCTTCCGAATATGGGAGACGATCCGTGCTCGTACTTTCTCCAATTCTTGTCGTCGAAAGTTGGCATCGCTGATGCACATCTTGTACAAAGCTTCTGTTTCCTGAACCTGTGCGCGATCAGAAATGGAGCAAAAGAGCAGAAAGTCACCGGGATGGGTGGGAAGATGCCGTAAGACGGTGCGTGGGATGGCTGGGAATACCAGCAGCCTGATCTGAACTCATCACCTTGGCTTGTGCATCCTCGCAAGAACGGCGCCGCTTCTCCAGCTGCTTGTTGGCGCTGCCGGGGTTGGTGACGGCAGTGCTCTGGTATTCGTCCTCTGCCTTGGCACTCAAGTACTTGGCTTTCTCCAGCTCCTCGCAGCGCTGTATGTATTGCAGGCGGGACTTGCGCAGGGATGACAAGGATTCATTCTGGAAGAGGAAGAGGAACCGGTTTAGGAAGCTCGGCGAGGCAGTGGGAGGAACAAGTCACAGAGGTACTCTGCTTATAAGGAAAGTGCCTGTCTCTTGGTTCAAATGGATATTATTATCATTCAAATGGACAGCAGCGTTCTCCCTCCCTCTCCTCCCAAAGTTCAGGAGCTCTAAGGGAGCCCTGGGGTTTCCTGGGGCTGAGTGGAGACCCAGCCGTCCTGGATCACATTCTGCAAGGTGCCCAGGAGCATCTTCCTCCCCAGCAGGAAACCCTGGAGAAAAAGGCTGATGGTGAAGTGCTAGCAGGGTGTGTGCAGCTGGGTTTTGGGGGGGGGGGGTCGCAGGCACGGAGCCCGCCTTTGCAGGGGATCCCTCTCCGCTGATGACAGCCTCGTGCCAGCATGCGCAAGCCCAAACTGCATCCTCGCTCTGCCAGCCTCTGCAGCTGGCAGGAGGTGATGGGATCGAGCAGGTAGCACAGGCAGGATGGCACAGGAATGCCGCTAGCACTCCCCCCTTGTACTCTTTAAAAAAGTACTTTTATTCCATAGCAGGATGCATATTACATCATTTAGTTACTGCTTGTTCATAAACATTTGTTTTCGGTGTTTTGAGCCGTGACTGGCATAAAGGTCAGGCCCATCTATCAGCCTCTCACCATTCTCTTTTGCTCCTTTGTCCACTGATCTTTGAATTCTTTCCTCCACTTCTCAATTTCATTCTTCTTGGCTGACAGAGGCTGCGGAGGAATAACAGTTAGGACGGCTACAGTTCCTCATGAGGCGGGAAAAAGGATCTGACAGATGAAGGCATGACATTAGAAAGCAAGCCTTGCAAGATGCCTCTTTTTTCCCCATAAAATTGGTGTGTATTTCCTTCTTTCATCCCCTCCACCCCCATGGACCAGGATAAATCACTTCATTAGGTCTCTGCAATGCTCCCGTCTAATCTTTCGGAAAAATTGTCGAATCCACGCAGAAATACCTGGTAGAATTCCTTCTGTTGGAGCAATCCTGCAGTCTCGCTAGCTGAATTTCCAACCTTTATGTCATGTTCCAGGACCATCGTATATAGCACCTGAAGAGGCATGTTGTGCTGCAGGAACCAAAAACCAAATATAAACCGATGGATAATCACTGCAACTTCCCTAAATTTAAGAGCTTTTGGTAGCGATGACCAAGATCTATTGCAGAAAGGTGAGAGCGTCTACGCTGGGTAAATGAGGGGGGATATTTCAGACCACACAGCAGGATGCTGGAAGCAGAAGAGCTTTAACGCTGGGCAGCGTTGCACTGACTCCTCACCAGTTCATCCTTCTACCTAATTTTCCAAACAATCACTCTGTTATAAGCCCATAGGAAAAAAAAAAGGGAACTGTTCCAATACTGAGAGTTTTAGGAAGGTTTTTGGAGGCGTATTTGCTTAAGCTGGACTCTACAAGCAGTTCATGTGTGCAGACAGCCTCACGTTTGCTGCTGCTCCGAAGGGAACCCTGTGCAGCGAAGCAGGAACATCGCAAGGACCCGTACCTGTTGGAAGATGGCGTTCCGCCCCGATTCTGCTATCTTCACCATCCCTTTGGCAAACTCTGTCTCTGTAAAAGGGCAGAGTGGATTAGACACCAGATTTGCGGTCGCAGAGGTGGGTTTGTCAAAGCCCGAGGTCATTCCGGTCAATTAGGATTATTCAGGGAAGAAGAAATTCTGACTCTGTGTCTTTATCTTCAGGCAAAAGCGACTAACAGGGTCGGTGTTTGGCCAGTTTCTCACTGTATGCTTTTGCTTGCAAGCGTGTGTTCTTGGCTATGATTTTTTTAAAAAAAAAAGCTATCGAAAAGCATATGGGCTCCCAGCTGGTTCTGTGCAAAGACTCACCGTAGCTCAGACGTTTTTCAATCCAGCTGAGCAGCTCTTTGACGTATTTACACCACATTTTGGCATATTCGAGGGCTGCGTCAATGCCACCTTCACATTTTATCAGCATTTCGTCTGCCTCCTGAACTGCAACAGAATAAATCCAGGTTCGGAACAGCTCTGGCGGATGGGCAGAGGCTCCCCCAAGAGTGGCAAAATTGGAGTCTCAAGAGTTGGTGCTGTGAAATACTCGGGTAATGGCCATAAAAAAGGTCTTTCACTGACCAATGTCATTATGATGTACTTCACAGCAACCCCACGCTGTCCCACCCATGGAACCACACAAGTTCCAGGCAAATTACATGGATATATTCATCTACCCCTCCACTTTTAATTAAATATTTAGATTGAATTTGTTTTGAAAACCAAAAGTGAAGGACCTAACAGGTTACTGGGGAGCTGCAGGAAGGATTCTTGTTCCTTGGTGGAACCTAAGACAGATCCGTCACAGTGCAGTGAACAAATCTAAACACATTTCAAGCTGAAATCTGTGAGAAAGCAGCTTAGAAATTTTTTTTTTTGCTTCATAGGGACTTTATATGAAGAAAAACCAATTTTATGTTGCGTTTTATGATGCCAGCGACAAGTACGGAGCTGGTGAGAACCCTCCCAGTGGGCAACAAAGCGTTTCAGAGTATTCCACGTTTCACTGGGTAGATCCTTACAGTGCTTAAAACCGGCAGACCTTGGGGAACCGATGTCTCTGTATTTAGAAATCAAGACCTCAGGAGAAGCTACTTAACGAGACATTAATGGACGAACAGGGAAAGATCTGCCGGAGGAAGCAGCGGGACTACGGAGCTCAAACAGGCATCCGCATCCTTGCTGGCCATCAGCCCGACAGCAGAGACACCGGCATTATTCATCCGTGGCATTAGGAGGCTGCCAGCACCGTTGGCAGGTGATCGATTAAGTCTTCTTACGTCACCTCTTTGATTTTTTAATTAGCAATGTTACCTGTTATGTCTGCCTGCACTTGCCTCTCTGAACTGGTTTTGCTCTTGCAGAAATTTTCACTCAGCTGTTGGGGGGTGGGGAGAAAGAAAAAAAGAGGAAAATGGTGAAAGAAAAAAAATGAGTATTCGGAAATTTGGAGGATTTTTCAAAAAGGCCAGCTGGAGTGCTGCTTTTGCTTAGCTAAGCGACCCAGCTCAGCCTGAGATTTGACAGAGGGAAGGTAGCGTGGTGTAAAAGTCTACTCCAAACAAACACGGAGGAAACACGTCATTAACTAGAGAGGTCACGGCTGGAATAGGGCTGCAAGGCTGGATGCTAATGGCTCTTATTTTACGATAAATCACAAAATATTTGATTTTTATTTTTAAGTTTAGCTCATAGGATAATATGCTTACGTGAGAACAGTCGCTGTCAGAAAAAAATTAAGTCCCCAGCCCCTTTGTTTATACAGAAAAGCGTGAAATGAGGCTGATTATCCCCAAAAGTCCCACGCTGCCCAAAGCGAGTGCAAAAGTTATATTTTGGAGGTCATCTGTTTCTTAAGGCCAAAATTTTAGAGGGTTTTGATGCATGGCTCTCTAATGTATTTTGGGTTTGCTGTCTTCTCTGATCTTTTTCTTAGCACGCAGAACTTAAAACAGCAATTTCCACATCTTGTTTTTCAGAAAAAATATAAATCCAAGCAGTAAATGCTGGAATGTTTCCAGTAAATACGGAACAAAACAACAAAAGCTGTTGCCACCTCCATCACTGTTATAACCAAGTGCTGTACAGTCCTTTTCTGGCTATTCAAGTAAGAGCTGTAACTATTTTTTTTTTTTCAGATGATCACCCAAACCCCAATTTTAATAACATCAAATTTAATAACATCGAATCATGCACTTTGGCAAAGGACATCGATAATTTCTTTAATAAAATGGAACTTATTCTTTGCCTACCGGAACGACCTCTCCTTCTGTGGTCAGGTCTGTGTCGTCGGCGCCATCAGCATCACCAATGAACATATCAACCGCCCTGTGTAATGAAAAAGAACGCAATTAAATAAATGAAGGGTTGCAAAGACCCAGAAAACTACTTCAGCCCCGCTTCTCTACATACTCATTTCCAATTGAGATTTCTATGGCATCCAGGCTCCGGAATATCTCACTGTACCGCTTTCTGTTTTCAGGTGTCCGCTCTTGATTGTCGAGACCTGGAGTTGGAGAAGAAATCTGAAATGAAGCGCCTGACCCAAAGCTGCCTGAGGTGGACAGGACGGTTTCTAGAGGTGCAGGGGAGCGCGGCTGAGCCCCGCCATCCTGCGCGGATTCACAGGGAAGCGACAAACTGCGATGGCCTGGCAAAGCACAGCAAGGTGAGGCCGAGGGTAAGATGGGATTAAAAAAACCTTGGGTAACGGTAAATTCATCACAGTTCTTTGGGCAGAACCCCCAGAAAACAAGTCTGCAGATGTCCAGGGGAGACATCTAAGCTGATTTTAGGGCTCGCAATCAGACCCGTGCGAAAACCGCACGGAAACGTTTATCGTCGCCACTCTGAGCAGAAGTCACGCCAGTGTCCTTAGTTCGGTGCTGGCAACGCGCTGGCAGACCTGATGGAGGGGCCCGCAGGATGCAGCAGCATGCCCCGCACCTCAATCAAACCCACGCGTGCGCCCTGCAACGTGCGTCGGCAGAACCATGTGCGTAGGAAACGGCAGGCATTTGTGCAGTCCAGCGGTGCTGCGTTGCAGAAGTTGCTCGTTCCTTCTGCATTGTGGGTGTGTGTTGCAATGTTTTATGCTCAGGGACCGTTTCTCAATATTATATGTGCTTATTTATGGTGATAATTTACGTTACAAAATCCTGCATCTCAGTCAGTCCCCAGCAGGTGCAAATTATTGGGCACGCAAAATATAAAATGGGCTTGTGGCCACTTGAGGGGCAACACGCTCCTGCCACGCATCTCTGCGAGGTCTGAGCATATTCTGCCTGCGGTTGCACGTGTAGCAGGCTGGAGGCGACCACGTGCGTTTTACATGGGGTGAGCGATGCTGTTAATCTCACTTTCCACTCTGTCATGTGTTTGTCACTGAGGGCTGAAACTAACATTGACTCAGGCTGAAAGTTGCTGGGGGGGAAAAAAAAGGAAAAAAGTTTTAAAATATGAAACTGGGCACAATTGGTAAAAACAAAAGAAAACTTCACTCTTCTTTGTCCTTTTGACATTCCAGGAAACAGGATGTGGTTGACCTAAATCTAGAGTTGCTTCACTGATAGTTGAGTTTTTGCCAGTGAGCAGCAAGTACTTGCAAATGTTGCTCAAGTGGTGCTTGGTAGAAAAGTCAGTTTGTGTCTAAGTTATAGCTACTCCTGAAAAATACGGATTTTCAATCAATCCTAGAATCCTGGAATGCTTTGGGTTGGAAGGGACC
>VYZW01000199.1:1449-24294 GCA_013401315.1 Balaeniceps rex
TTTACAAAACCACTGAGCATGACAGTTTTCATTCAGTGCATTGCAAACAAGCTGCAGCCTAAATATATATATATTTTATATATACACACACACAGAAATTACATATTTGCTGTTCCTACAATATTTAGATATAAGAGGATCTTTGGTTTTGTTATGGTTTTACTTATATTGCCAGATAGTAAACAGTCCTCTCACCTGCAAGCATTCATATTTGGTTCACTTTTGCTATCTGTAAGCTGGAAATAGTTTGAAATGATGAATTTTAAAAAAAGTGTAAATCTGATTAAGTATACTGATACATTTTTTTGTCATATATTCAAACAAAATTGAGGTAAGATACAGGTATACTAATTTTGTCAGTATAGTTTATTCGGTGAGTATGCAACTTCAGCTAAAAAGTAGATTTATCTAAAGTGAGACCAATTTGCCAGAATAAATATAAAATTCAGGCTGGAGAAGGCAAACTCTCCAGCGTCCCTGTTAATAGAATTGTTTGTCATCTTGTCGAAGATAAGAGTCTGCAATGTTTACCTAATTTATTTAATTGCTTGCCACTTTTAGAAATGAACTGAGAAGAATGCAAAGCCTGCCAGATAAGACAATCCAGAGCTTTTCCTGTTGAGTAAAGGTGAGGGAGGTAAGACACTCCAGCCCAGCAAGTAAAGAAACAGAAATCAGCAGTTTGCTCTCTCAGTCTGTGGCACTGCACTTCGTGCCGTATTAAAGGCAGCACACATACGTGACAATGCAGCTCTCAAACTGAACAACTTCGTAAGAAGTCTTTGCCTTAAATGTACAACCATGGGCAAGACCTCAGGGGAAATTAAAACCTGGAAGGGCAATTTCAAACAGAAGTCTAAGGTACATAATAAAACATAGAAGCTTTTAGAGTGGGAATGACTTTTGCTCCGTTACATATTTTAGAAGTATTTAACACATTTACTGTCTGTTATTAACCTCTTTTCTTATTAGTAGTGACAGTAGAGCTCTGGAGAGCTAACTTTACAGCTACTTGCATTGCCATCATCTATATCAAAATACAAACTTTTGGCTATAGTTATTAAGCATTGCCTAAGTCTGCAGATACAGTTAAGAATTGCCTAACAGTTAAATAGTTTAGCTGTAATGCAAGGACCAGAATTCAAATTTGGTTTAATATTTTGCAACCTAGAATGGCAACATATAAATAATACAGGATAATGTGCTTTGCAGTACGAACTAGCAAACAGAAAAAGAAGTTTTTATGTAAAAAGACACCTTGTTAAATTTTTTTTTTCAGTATCACAGGTTGTGTTTAAGAGGAGTCAAAAGGATAAGGTGGTGGTTACCAAACAGCAATAATATTTGGAGAAAACTTAAGTTCTAGCAGATTTGTACAGCACGTGCAAAACTTTCAACTATGGAAACTAAAAATCAGCATTTCATTTTGATGATGCAAGTATGTATATGGAGATATTTTCGGGGATTATATACTGCTTTAGTTGTTCTAAAGCTCAGTACGTACAAGAATATTAAGAAATCACTTTACTGTAAAAATCAACATTAACGAAAATAAGCAGGATGAGAAAGTACTACTTGAGAATGTCAGTTTATAGTCAGATGTATAACTGCATTTTGTAAAATACTTTTCCTAGAAAAATGCTGAGCAACATAATGAAACCAGAAAGCGTTAAAAAAACCCCAACAACTTTCAGCTTATAAAATTACAATATAGAAGTATAATCAAAGCTCAAAATTACAGTTTTACAGAAAAGATATTTCTTCTAAGGAGTATTAGTTCAAACTATTGGAACTAAACAGCTTTTCATTGAATTAATTTTTTCAAATATTATCACTATGAACCTTTACATACTTACAAGGAATTAGAAGTCCACAAGAACAGTAAACTGGAAAACTTTAATCTCCTCTCACCCAAACTAAGGTTCAACACAGTTTAAAAAAAAAAAAGCTTCCACTGTTGTTTAAATTTAAACAACTACACCTCAGAGTAATGACCACTGTATATCTGCTATATCATCTTACCTGAAAGACGGCATGGGACCGGGAAGAGGAGGCATTTATGTCTGTGGGATGCTGTGTTCTATTTTTATTTCCATAATCCAACATTTGAAGGATTTCTTCTGCCGATTTAGGCTTTAAAGGGTAGAGCACAAGATAAAGGCACATTTTTTTTCATCAACTATAGGAGATTCTACACTGATTCTAACATACATTAATGTTCACCTTCAAAAAAAATAAAGGAACTTAAAATTTTAGTTACCTAGAAATAAGAGAAATTTCCTGTTTTGGAATTCAGGCACTTCACTTTTTTTTCAGTTAAAAAGCAGTAAGGCACAAAAAGCAAGCACTTAACTGCAGAAATCTAAATCAGAGAATTTTTTTAGTAAAGAATTTAAACAAATCTCCAAAGGTTCTCCATAGTCAGAAAAAGTCTTATCTAAGACTAACTGACTTAATTTTTCTTGTACTAATGTATTAAACAGCAATATACTAATTTTTTTCCCCACACGACCCAAGCTTTGGGAAGTATGGTGTTCACAGTGCGAACCAAATTAACTACACTGTTACATGTTGAATCATTATCTCAGGTACACAAAAGCTGGAAGCTACACAGCACATAACATACACTAAAAGGCTGCGAGAAAATAGATCCACAGAGTTGATTTTCAGATTGGAAAACTAAGTTCTGTGACTGACTTTGCCAAATAATTGCTCTGCTGGCCTGGAAAAGTAATTTAAAGTGAAACTTTTCAAACACGGTTATTTAAAAACGAAAACAACCCTGGGATGTAGACACAAGACTTGCAAAGGTGTAGAACACTCCGAGATGGCACTGAAGGCAGTGAATTTCTCCAAGAAATGCTAAGATGTATTAGCCAAAACCCAAATCTTCCAAAACCTGAAGATGAGCATCAAACCAATGGTACTCTTTCAATAATAAGGACTGGATGCTTTCATCCATTTGTGTTTAAGAATACTAGCAGTGTTTTCCCGCAACATGCTTTTGAGTAATGAATTAATTAGGTTCACAAGTTACTAATGTACTGGTGATTATTGCCAGAAAAAAAGCCCACGAGGAAATTACCAAGTTGCACACAACTTTCACAGATCAATGGGAATTCACCATTTCCTCAAACACATTGTGAGGCTTCCTGAATTTCAATACCTATTTACATACCTGATGTAATGTTAGCCCTTGAACTACCACCCCTTTCTGGGTATCTTCATGAACAGCCAGAGGCCCCGAGTTTACCAGCAGATCACGGATCTGTTCATTGTAGACCTTTGAAAGAGAATTTAAAATGTTTTAATAAAACTATCCTACCATACTTGACAGGATTAAACTTAACTAACCAGAAATCATCGCAGTCTTTTTTAATATTTAAGACAAAGTAACAAATAAATTCTGTAGAATTTTTGCCAAACAGCTTTGCTACACTGAGCTTGAAATATTCAATTAATTCAATTTGCGTGAATTCTTTTAGCCTTTGAAGTGGGAATCACTCTTTCCTAGTAAATAATCTTCATTCTTTATTAAAAAAAGTTTACTGTTTTTACAAAAATACTTCTGCAGCAAGCATGAATCCAAAGCATTTATTGACCTCTGTTACACTTCATAATCCATACTTCAGTGAGATTTCTTAATCCAAATGTACTTCTGTTAAAATTCTTAAATACCTTATTTCGTGGTCTGTGGAAGCACTTGAAATAGTACATGGCAAAGAAAACTTTTCCCTCCTCCTTCTCCCCGGCAAATACTAACTACTCTTCCATTAAGACTTCAAGGGGACTAGAAGGTAACAATTTTACTACTACTGCTTGACAGCAGTGGCAAGACAGCTACTTGTAAAAACAGAACTGTGATGCAAAAAAGTTGGAGAGGAGAGGACAAGGGGACAACAAAGAACAAAAGGAATATTTGTAAAGAGCTAACCATTGGCATAGCTGCTCTAATTCAAGTAGTTTTACTGTATTTCAGATAAACTGAAAACTTTAAAAAAAAGTCATCAAAAAGGGATTAGATATCATTTTGTTGTGTGATTTCACACTGCTTATAGGATTTTATTGTGAAGTCCTGAAATATATCCCTGAAAAGATATTTTCTTGTACATGTCAACAGATGTTCAGAGGGATGTAACTGATCAGCGAGCCAAAAATCATTACAATGTTTAGTGAATATATTAGAAGAGCTTGTCCTTTTTGGAAAGCCTTCTGTAAAATAATAACAGGTGCCTATGAATAACACCAAATTTGTGGAGCACAGTTCAGTTCCATCCCTATCAGGGACATATTTTGTGAAATCTCAGAAAGGGCTGAGGGGAGGCAAAACCAGCTTGTCTTTATTAAAATATGCCTTATTAAAAGCACCATACCAAATACAGGAACTGGCTTACCTCTAAATAAGAAACAGCAACATTGCATATTTTATCTTCTTTTATTTGATCCATGCAATTATAAAGTGCCATCATGGTTAAATACATCACCCCAGGATCTTCAGGGGAACCTAACATTGTATGAGTCTTTCCAGCTCCCGTTGCACCATATGCAAGCACTGAATTGTCACAAAAAACAACAAAGCAAAAAGATGCACTTTATACCAGTAAGCTAATCAGGAACATAGAAGTCAAATGGACATTCACGCACCTCTGTCATTCTGCACAGCTGTTTTCATAAACAGATCAAGCTTCTTACTCAGGCTTTATCTTTTACAGCTATAATCAGAAAGCTACTTCAAAATCACATTTATTTTTGAATTTCCAGTTCAAAATTAATTCACTGGCAATTTACATGAAAATATTATTTGCTTACTCCCATAAACCTAAGCCATCAACTTATTGCAGGTAGGTATTTCATTTCCTCACAATGCTCCATTTGCCAATTAAAAAACCCAAGCTCTTAAAGAGAGTTCATAAAGCAGGCTACCACACACTCAGTCACACAACTTCTGGTTTAATAGCTCTTTCCAGAGGACTCCCTTCATAAGCATGCATATTTTAGATAAAATTCTGAAATCTATTCTAACCCTAACATGAACTCATTTTCAAAACAGAGTAGAGCTATCCTAACTTCCATAGGCTAAAAAGTCAGCCTCTCACATCTATAAATTAAACCAAAATGCTTTATTTATATCTCAGCCTTTTTTAAGGCCTCTGCAGCAGCTGGATACAATGGTACAAACTTCAAGGAATTTAGTGAAGTTTTTGAATTGAAGAAGATAAACAGCAAAGATACCTGTGCAGTTATATCCATTTAAGAAGCCATCAATTACACTTTTGGTAGTATGCTCAAAAACTTCCAACTGGGATGAACTTTCAGCAAAAACAGCATCAAACACAAACTTAAGATCTTTCTTTTTTCTTTTAGTAATATCCCTATGGGTCAGCCTCTTCCCATGAAAGAAGCTAACTTCTTCCTCCTTTGGATCAAAGACCAATATGTGCCGGTCAACAACATGAACAACTTTGCTGAAGTTGCCATCTTTTTCCTTTTGAGACTCTGGACGGACACGGACCACCACTTTCACATGATTACAGACATCTTCTTCCTTAGCAGCAGACATAACAACTTTTTGTCCCTTTTGTCCCCCTTCTTCACTTCCAAGACTCAGATCAAGCAGCTGACTCTTCTCTGCAATTGAGAAAAAAAAAAAGTGAAAGGCTTTATATTTCAAATACTACCTTTCAAATAGTTCATACCTTTAATCTGGACTAACATCTTGCACCTGTGCTGGATCTGCCCAGCCTGTTAGTTAGCCCTCTGGACTGCTACAATGATTGCACAACTTTGGAAAGCACTGTAACTGGCCTGAAAAGGTGACCTAGTTCAGTATAGCTTTAAGAAAACTAAACTTATTTCAACAATTTAAACTACTAATTCGTCTACTAGCTTTCCTTTATGTCAGAGCAAGCTTGCAGGTGAGCTACCAGGTTTCCGCAGATCAAAGCGGGAGCTTTTCTTGTCCTTCAGCAAAAGGCAGAGCAGCTGCCTGTCTGCTTTCTCTGGGTTATTGGTTTAGTCACGTTACACGTAGGTTTAAAGAGACAGTTAAAGTGGAATTCACGTTAACGTAATTTGTGCGGGATACGGAAACATGTTCCACAGACGTCAAGCCAGATTTCCTTTTAATGGGCCATCCTTGCTGATACCTGAGGGTCGCTCACCTCTACCAGCAGACAGCGACCTTGGCGGTAAAGGCTCTCGGTGACACTTTTTCAGCTTCAGGGCAAGCTTACCCTCTCTCAGCCGAGCCCCCCACGGCCGCTGGCATAACCGCGACGCGGCCACGGAGCGAGGCCATAAAGCAGAGGGAACGAGCGAGGCCATAACGCAGAGGGAACGCCCAGCGGCAGGCGAGCCGGGGGCCGCGGCCCAGCCCCACCCAGCCCTCTCGACTCGCTCCTCACCCCACCGCCATGGGTAGCTCTCCCCCAAGACCCACCACCAGGCTTAACCCCTCAGCACAGACAAGGCTACCGCGGACGGGCTGGGCTCGACCCCCACCCAGACGCCCAACGCCCGCCCGGGCCGCAACTCACCTCAACGCCACAGCCGAGCAAACCGCCGCCAACCCCGGCCGCCGAATTCAAACACAAGCGGCCCGCCCCCCCCGCCTCCTCATTGGCCGTCGCCGCCGTGACGCCAGTAGTGCGACGGTGCTGACGGTAAGCATGTGGGGACAAGTGGCTGCGCGGCTCAGCCCGCGCTGGGGCCTAGCGGCCTCCCTCCGCCGGCGCGGTCGCCCCCGGGGCTGGGCCGCTCTGTGGTGCCCGGGAGGCGGGCGTCGGCCCTGGGGCTCAGTCCCACCCTGCCATGTGGAGGCCGCAGGCGCTTGGGGGTGGGGGGAGCCTCGGAGTGGTGGTCCCGCCGGCGTGAAGCTGAGGTGGAGGGTCCCGCACAGCTGTGCCGCGGGGACGGGCGCGCCGCTTCCCGCCTCTCTGAGCTTCTCGGGGAGAGTGGGAGGCCTGGGCGGAGGGGAGGCGCGGAGCGGCAAGGTGTGTGCGTGGGGGAACGACCCTGTTGGGAGTGGGGCCTGAAGAGCAGTGGCAGAGTCCGCGGTGAGGGGGGCTTCCCGCCGGGCCTGGCGGGGTGGGCAGGCGGCCTCTCGTGTCCCGCCGGCCTTGCCCGGGCGGGGAGTGGGGAATAGCCCTCAGCCCCTTCCTCCCGCGCACCGCCGTGGGGCCTGGCTTGGGCTGGGGTGCAGGCTGTGTGCCGCTTCTCCCGTCGCCTCTGGGAAAAAGCGTTACGAAGTTGAGTTTTTGTTCCCTGGCTGCCGTTACCGTCTGCTTTGGTCTGCAGGCGGCTGCCTCAAACTCTGCCCAAATGCCACTTCAGATGCGCGTGCTGCAAGAAACTAGGCTTTCTGCTCGCTCACAAGAAAAAAAAATCCCCAGTTGCGTAGAATGAGGATGGTTGTAAGCAAAGTGTTCCGTGTCCATGGTGTTAACACCACCTCCTGGGCTCGTACCAACATAGGGTGGTGTGAGTTGGATGATGATTGTTGGTCTTCACCCAGTTCATACAATAATTTATGTAGTCTCATTGTGGTTTGTTGCAAAACCTCAGGGCTATGGTATGTCTGTGCAAGGTTAAAGAATCATACATGCTTCCAAATCTAAGGTAAGGGGAAATACTGCCCACCTGGGGCTTAAATTCTCAGGAGAATAACTTTACAGAGGCAATAACTCAGCATGTTCTTATCTATGCAGACAAAGTATGTGAAGCCTCTGGCTAAGTAGATCCAAGCAAAGCATGTAGTAAAAATCTGATAGTTAAAACAAGGTTGCCCTTCTGTTAATGGTATGAATATAGGGTGACACTTTTTCAAGTAGTTTTATGTCAAAGATTGCAATTTTCCTGCCTGGCAGGAGAGAGTATGCAATACAGCATTACAGAAGGTACAGCTACATAAAGAAATGCAGATAATCTTACAAATAAGGGCTTATTATCACCTATGATAAACTTTCAATTTATTTTTTTTATGGAAGGTAAACATTCGCTTAAGTCATGCAGTCTTCTACTAGTAGGTTACTGACTTGGTTTTGGAATGTTTTGGATGCGGGAAAAATGGTCAGTTCTCCGTGTATTTAAAAGGCAAACTACATAGCTAGTCACTCTGATGATTCCAGGGTTTAAAGTATTATTTCAGTTAGTTATACTCTGGAGAATTCTTGCTTCTGGCTGTGCTTGAAATATTTGGTATTACAAGATGTAATGCATGATGAAAAGCATATACTTACTACATGTGTAACACTAAATTACAGCACCGTTTTGAATACGGTTATGGTATTTGATTTGTCCATTCCTGTTTTAACTAGAAATATGGAAAACTTGGCAACCAGAGTGCTACTATTCAGAGCAAGTGTCTCATTGTGTTTGGCAAAATGGAGGGGAACAATTTGAAAGTAAAGTCACTATTCTGGTTATGCTCAGATTTAGTTAGTCATTTAATGTTAGCATCTCTGGGGTATTGTAACGCTGTTAGAGTCCTGGCAAAGAAAAGTACATTTTTCTTATGAAAAGAAAACCATTGTTGCTTGAATATGATTCACTGGTAGATGACATTGAAAATTCTGAAAACGAGTTAAAGTAAGAGATTCTCACTTTTTGCTGGCATGACATATCTATAAAACCTCTCATCTTAGGTTGTGTAATGCTTTAGTTATAGCATTCCACTTTGTTTTTTAAACACACCTACTGTTTTACATATTTGTTTCAAAGTGATTCCTGACGTCTACTGTTTTTCTAGGTTGATCAACTCCAAAATGTTACCTCAGTGTCTGTGCCAAGTTTACAAATGTTTGTTTCTGCGCAAGTTAAAAGTGAATTCGATAAATGGGGCTGCTTTGGCCAGATGGATCCATTCTTCAGCAAAAAAGCTTTCTGACTGTGAGTTAAAGGAACAAACCATCCAGAAATGTGAAACTAAAGAGTTGCCTCAAAGTACAGAAAACAGTAATTTTGGAAGATTGCATATTCCGGTGATGCTGGAGGAGGTTGTTAATTGTTTATCCCCCCAGCCAGGCCAGGTGAGTTAAATGGTTAATTAACACTTGTGATTTAGTAGCAGTCCAGCAGAAAAGTTTGTGCAGTGTAGGGTAACTCTTGTTTAGAGAAATAAAGGGATGCTCTTTAAGACTCTGTTGCACCTTCTAAAGCTTCTAAATTGTTTTGGATTCAAATTAAGGCTTTATATTTAAAATAATAGCAACCTGTTATCTGTATGTCTGAATCCCCAAATAAGCAGTATGTGTTACAACTGTAGTAAATATTTGAATAATCTCTTGCTTTTGTGCTTGTCTTTCTGGATTACTCTTGTGTATTTCTAGGGTTGTGTTAATTACTAATAGTAGCAGGGAGTTCTCATGTATGGTTGTGTCATCAATTTGTGAAGAGCTCTCTCCTTTTTGTGTAAGAGGTAGTAAGTTTGTAGGTTTTAAAAATCGTCATCATCATGCCTTGTTCTGAGATACTTACTTCCATGGTTTCACTTGGTTTGAGGCACTATATTTCCTTAGGACATGCTTACACTGCATAATGTGGTGCACTGTACAGGTACTGTAGTTATAAAATGACTGTGTATGGTACCAGAAGGGGTTTAGCATCAATAATGTGGAAGTATTACAAGTCGTCTTATTTGGCTACAGTACTGTGAGTAGATTCCTTTTGGTATCTGTGTTAGCTCAGGTCTCTCTATAGTGCAGTGCTGATGTATCTACATTGTACTGGTGTATGCAGTGTGAGTATACTGATACACACTCCCTTTAAGAAAGTGTTACACAGTGAAATAGTTCTCACCTGAGAGGTCTTAAATACAATATTAAGTTGAAAAGCTTTCTTATGTAACTTAAGTGCTTAAATGATTTTCACCTTTCAGATGCTTTCATCTGTGATTTTAGTGCTTTTTATGTTAGCTTCATAGAATCTTATTAATTTAGGCTTATCAATGTGTAGCTGTACTACAAAGACTGAAATGATACACAAAGAGCTAAAAAGTTCAAAGTGTGTGTATGTATGTTTATTTTTACTCGAAAACAGCATTGTCCAACAGTGGCAAAGGGATATAGCAAGTTTGAGGTGGATTCAGGGATCAAAAAATTGCGGTCAAATCTTGTTGCATTGCCTTGAGAGAACTTCTTTAGTTTGGAAGATAATGTATCATTTTAAGTGTTTTGAGAACCAGAGAGAATCTGAATAGTGTAATTATTGTAACATACACGTTGCTCTTGCGTGTCTCCTACTGTTGAAGATACCTAAACTAGTGAAATACGTAAGGAACTTTGAGTTCAGATTTCATTTAGATATCAGAACTATTATGAAATTTTCACACATTAAATGAACATATAAATTGTGACACTGTATGTCAAATATTTTTCCAGTTGTGTAGGTTTCTACTTAAGAAGAGGCTGATGGGGGTACTGTTTATGAAACTGTGTTTGTTGATATCAAAAAACTTACTTGGTGACAGAACTTGCAAAAGAAACTATTCCTGGTTGTAAACTGTGGAGAGTAACTAGTATTGTCCCTGAAGGCTTTTTGAGAATTTAAATACTTATGAATGTAAAATAGCTTATTATTGGGTGGGATTTTTTTCAGGTCTGTGTATACACAGATTTGCAGATTCCTAAGGTAGTGGTGAACCACTAATGACAGACATAAAAGAGCAAAGTGTGTTATCTTGAATAGAAGCATTTATAATACAGCTATACTTTTTAGCATAACTGAAAATGAAAACAGGGCTTCTGTTTTTCTTTTTTTTAAAGACAGAGTAAATCATATACTTCCATCACTTTCTGAAGCCTGAAGTTTTGAAAGTAAGTAGCGTGCAAAAGGATGCAAAGTGTCAACTGCGTTTTGCTAGAGTAAGCATCAGTGAAATTTTAAACAAATACTGTTTCTTGCTGACATGAATGGTGGTACAGTTTCCGTTAAGATGGATGTAGAACTGGGGCTGTTGTATCAGTTTACATTTTTAAGGCTATAGTCATGACTAGGAAGTCCATGAACACTTACTTTATTTTGTGGGCAGGGATGTCAATGTTCTGATCTTGGATTTTGTTTTTCTGCTTTGTTCTCTCCTTTGCACACGAAGATTTCCTTTACTCGGCTTTAACACAGTTATATTCTTTGTTATAAAAAAGATGATTTGGGCCTCTATTTCTTGTTGTGTCCTAAGACAAGGAGTTGCCAATATAAAGAAAATCCAATTAGAAAGACAACATTCTCCCTATGGTTTTGGTCTGTGAATGGAGTTTTCATTTTACTTATAGGGTTCCTAAGAAAATAAATGTTACTTAAGAGTGAGTCACAGCTGAGATAAAGATGTTAGTACCCTCCTGTTGAATATTCTTGTTGACTGTCTCCTTTGTGAAATCTGTTTGTCAGGGGTTTAAGCAATAGCATTTCCACTTATCTTTGAATCTTCTTATTGCCTTAGAGCTTGATTCTACAAAGTCCCTGTAGTAGTCCTGTCTTTGAAGCACATTGTGCAAATTAGTTTTTACCGATCTACCTCACTTCTCCTCAATGAAAGGTCTGTTGCAGTAAATCCACACGCAAGTAATTTCCTTTTTAAGTTTACTGTATTGACTAAACTACATTTTAGTCTTCTCAGTCCACTAGTGTTCTTTACACACACTCGACCAGCGTTTCTGCAGTTGTCTGGGCAGCTTGAGTTTTCTCTGTTCTCTTAAACTTTAAAGGTGGCAAGAAACGAAGCATATTCTCAGAATGAATGTCTTTGGACATCCAGAAGTATGTTTTCCCAATTTTCACCCTACTTTTTCCTATTTTTTCCTTTGCAATAGTCACTTGCCTTTTAACTAGAGATGTGGATCTCTTCCACATCATACAGCTATAGTGATATGAAAAAGAATTTCATTAGCAGTGAGTTCTAGTATGAATGCCAGAGGATGAAACTTTGAATTGTTAATTATCCTTATGGGGGTCTTATAACAAAGGTTGTTACAGGTTCCAGAGCTCTAGGAAACTATTTTGATAGTGCTCCAGCACAAACAGCACACTTCTATGTAAAGTATTTAAACTCCAGCTAGAACAAAAAGAAATATTATACCCTACTCAGATTTTATGGGGAAGCCTGTAATCTTATGACATCTATGGTTTTACTTTAAATATGATCTAGAATAGACTAAAATGGCGATACAGTAAGCTCTAGGGGTATTATTTGGTTTATGATAGTTCTGGAAGCTTTTTTTAATATCTGTAAATTAAATGGTAGGTGGTCAAACTTGAGGTGAGAAAGAATGAATGAGCCCATTCCTTTTTATCCAGTGTTTAAGTGATTAATCAGAAACAGAGTTAATATTGGATGATCTTTTTATCTCATTATGTTAATTTGTGTCTAAAAAAATAAGGCAGTTAATTTTCCCCAAACAGATCTTGTCTGACAACTTCTTGAGTTAGCTGGGTCTTCTTGCGGAGGTATCCTCTTTGATTCTTCATGAAATTATTCAGATTACTTTTACTACCCAGCTTTCATTGAAGGGGGTATCCTCTGTATCCTCTTTGTCTTGGAAATAATGTGTGATACCTAGCTTCTAGAAAGAGACGGGTATTTCTTAAAAACATCCAGCTTTGCCATGAGCTTTCCTTTCAGTCTTTCAGGTATATATTGCATTGTGCTCAGGGTAGCTACTATTTTCATGCATCCAAATGTCAAATGATTTTTTTAGCTAAGAGAGGGTATGAGCATGGCCTTCCAAAATAACAAGAGGAAGCATAAGATGTTACTGACAGTCAAACCCTGGTCTTTTGTCACTGAAGTGCTGCTTGAGCTCTGCAATTAGTTTGAAGACAGTAGCCTTTCACCTCCTGAAGTTCTGTTGCCACTGTTGGATGTTGTTGATCTGGAGCGTAGTTGTTTCCTTCCTATTATGCAGAGCTAGTTATAGACTGCTGGTGTGCAAAAACAGAGTCTATTGTTGTCTTAAGTTTTTTTATATCCTTGTCCATATGTCAGTATTCCTTTTCTGCCTCATACTGAATGTAAACTCTTAAGGACAAAAATAAATTTTTTCTGTACAGCACCCTACAGAGTGGACTTCTGTTTTGTGAGAAGAGTTTCCAAGTATCATGGTGTATAAATAGTTACGTAGCTATGCTCGTGGCCAGTGTACTTATCGTAGGACTTCCAAAGCCATCTGCAAATAATTTATAACTGGAACAACCCATTTACACTAAAGACTCTCAAAAGCGAAGTTTTCTGCAGGGTGTCCAAGATAAACAGGAATTGAAAAGAGACCTGGAAAAATTAATTCTGAGTTCTCAAATTGTATGAGGTATTTTGTAGGATGCAACCAAAATACCAAGTTTGGCATGGAATATTAATTACATCATAAGATAAATGCTGAAATACTTGTTTTGGAAAAGCACAACACTCCATGGACATAGTAATTGTTTTTATCATTTTAGCCTATTTTCTGCTGGACTTGTAAAATGAAAGTAGGTCCGGTGACATAAAGCAAGTGATTTGTATGGTGTTCTTTATTGTAGAAACAACAGTATGGTTTTTTGTGGAAAGTACGCTGAAAATATCTTTCCATATGCAAATTGTCTGGTTAATTTTTCTCTGGCAGCAGCACAATGATTTATATGGTCATTGATAAAGATAAGCCATTGTAAAACAGGAAGAAAGATACTGGAACTTGCAGGAGGCAATAAATTAATATAGAGAAATTCTGAAAATACTCTGGGAGTTACAGAACACACTTTTTCCATGATACTTAGTTTTACTTGTGGGTATTGAGAGTTATTTCAGCTGATTGCGTAGTTCCTGTGTACCCTTTCAGTCACTCTTGTCTTGCCTGTTTTCCTGGTTGTGTATATTGTGAATTTACGAAAGAGAGTGGCCAGGTTGCAGATCACAGCTGTGTAGGAAGATGTGTAATAAAATGTGTGTAGAGGCATATGTATGGAGAGTGTATTCGTTTTCTGTGGTGCGTAATAGGAAACTTGTTAAATGGAATCTTATCAGATAGAGAGCACTGTTTAAAACGTTTGGCTAAAGTCATACTTTAAAAGGGATTTTTTTGGTGCAGTTAGCATTTGAAGGTAATGCATGAAAATGGAAAACATTTTCAAAATATTTTCAAAAATGTTTTGATTAAGATATGCACAAGATAGTCTCTCAAATATCTGTTATTATTTGAAGTAATAATATTATCTGTTTTTATGATGGTAGTGTCTACATGGGGATATGGAAAGCCAGACCCCATTTGCTTAAGTTCCTTAACTTATAATTGATTGCTCTCTGCTGTGACAAGCAGTCTAAAAAAGTAACAAGGTAGAAGGAGTATTATTTAACAATGTGATGCCAGCAAACGGCATACAAGTTCTACAGTATCTGCATCTGGGAGAGTTCCACCACAAGATTGGAGAGGGAAGAAAACAAGACAGGAGATACGGTGTTCATGAACAGCTTGTCAATTGAGGGGGCGGAGGAAGTCCAGTCACGCTCTTTAATTATCTGAAGTTTCTTGCTTTGTTGTCTTCTGTAGTGGGTCCCAAAAAAATACCAGGATCGTAAATTCCCTAATGACAGACAAATTAAAACACATAGGATTTATTTGAGAGCACTGCACATATGTTCTCTATTTTGAAGCTGGTACTGCTGTGTGGTTAGACTGCGGTACCAGGAAATGAAAAATATTCATGTATTGGATCTGAATGATGGCAAGATACAAACGAGGCATGGTGAAGAAGTCCCTTCAGATTTTACTTTTTCATACTTCAAGATTTTGCTCTTTAGAGAGAAAGTAACTAAAAAACTTGGGCAGGGGGGAAGAATAAGTTGATGGCTACAGCCACACAGGGCAGAATCTTTTTGTTGTAATTCTTGGACATCTGCCCGACCACCTCTTCTTCCCACCTGCAGCATGGCTCTCAGCAGGCATATCTAAATGTTATCATCAGCAATAAGACAGCTCTCACCAACTTTGTTCTGCATCTTTCTCTATTGCAGTAGAGGAAGGGAAGCCTGCAGCTGCTAGCTCCAAAGAGACCAGGAAGGGAACTTTGTCTGCCTACTGAGAACAACTGCAGATGCGCCAGATTTCATTTTATTGTAATACTGGGTTAGCTTGCTGTTATCACTCTATCGCATAACAAATGGTAGTGCTTCAGGAGACTATTTAAGATGCTGTGTTATAATAAAGCAAGATTCAATGCTTTCGGGTGACTCAGCTTGTAATGACGCTGTATATGCTCTCCTTCTCTGTTGTGACAGCATTAGTCTTTGCACCTCTTGGGAAAAACTAATAAAATTCACCAGAAAGTAATCTAAGCCCTTTAAATTTTAACTTGAGTGAGCCTGTGATCCCAGAAAGGGTGATAATTAATATATGTAGCTACTCATTTCCTCCCCATCTAGTACTGTGTGTCTTATTTAGTCAGCCTTTTGGCTAAGCTTTCTTATTAAATATTTGAATTTGAGTTTGCAAACAGGAATACAGGCTTTTTCTACCGCACAGAATATTACTGGGGGTTTAAGATCACAATTGGAGTACAGGAAATATTTGCAGGTTTTTTCCTTATTTCCTTGTCTTTCTGTTTAAGGTAAACCTTAAGTTTTAAGTAGCAAAACACAGGTGTGTTCTGTGTAAAGAGATAATTAAAAGATTAAAGTACCAAATCTGATGTTTCAAATTAATGGGTAGCAGAAGTCACCCAAATGTATGGTCTGATTTTTTTTTTTTTTATTTTATTATTTTATTATTCTTTTACTCAGAGTTTCTGAGCACATCATCTTAATTCCAGTGGTGTTTGCTGGTGCTCAGCAGCTTGGGAAAATACTTTTTTAATAACTGTGTTTTAAACACTGAAATCAACTAATACTGTTTCAGGCTCCCTCTTTGTAAAAAGTTGTATTATCTAATGTGAAATTGCTGTAGGCACCTGGCAGCCAAGACTTACCAAAAACATGTACATGGCTTTTTTGGGTTGGCTAACCATAAATATTAAAGACTGGATTAGATTTTTCAGTTGAGCCTTTGTAAAATTTTCATTGCATCTTAAATATCTCCTCAGTTATAATTGAGGAAAGAAGTTTCTTCTGAGGTAGCTGAGGAAATCAGCTCTGTCTTGCTAAGTCTAGTGATTAGCTGAAGTCATTCAGACATTGAAACTTTAATTTCCTATGGAAATGTTAATAATGGTGTGCTTGAGTCATAATGTCATTAAATCTAATTCCAGACAACATTACTCTTAGGAAAATGAGTAAAGTAAATAATGCATACTGAAGCGAGGCCTGCCAGAGCTGTCTAAAAGCAGGTGACAAAGGCAGGTGGTGGTGGTTTTTGCTTGGTTCTCTTACCTCTGATCTGAGAGGGAAGGGGGAAAGGGCTCATCTGTGTTCTGTGGCATTGAAAAACTTTGCTCCGAGTAATCTTTTTGGATGTTTCACTCAGTTACATGAAATGCAGTGTTTGGCTGGCAGGTTTCACACTATGCAGGGAATGCCACTTGGCGTACGCTAGAGGGTCTGGGTCATGGCTCCCTTTGCTTCTGGATGTGCAAGGATTAGAGCGGTTTACCAGCGAGTGGACTTTCGCCAGGCTTCTGTGAAGGACCTACGATTGATGACTGAGAAAGCTGTCATGTATTTTAAGATAAATTATAGATATTTACAGGTGGAGTGTTCCAGTGTGTGCTGTAGAATCAAGATGACAAATTAAGGTATGCAGTCTTAGAAAATAAGTGAAGAAGGCCAAACAATAACAAAAAAGTAGTAATATGCCTTTTTTATGTTTTAATACAAAAATCTTCATAAGTAGAGAAGAGAGTATCTTGCCTATAAAATTGCTGGTTCGTATTTAACTGTAATCAGAAAATTGAATCCTTGAGAAGAAAACATATTTGAAATTAATTCTGAGGCTGTTGAGTGATTATGATTGATGGGTGCTTCAAAATACCATATTCATAACAATGTTTTTTCCCTTCTGTGTGGAATAATGTAGCGATGGTTGATAGAGGATGCAAGTTACTGAAATGTTTGAATATGCAGACCTAGTCAGTGATCTTACAGATATTTCAGCTGTATACTAGTATAATTTAGTAGCATCCTCTGTTAGTGGACCAATGAGATGAATTTGAAAAATGGGTAATAATGGTTGCGTTATGTTGAAAAGTTGAATAGACCAGTACTGGAAAGTCATTAATATAATATATTATGTGAGAAGGTTGTTTTTCTACAAAATGCCAAATATTTGTTTAGATTTATTTTTGTAATGTAAATTGTTAGACTTTGGAGTGTAAACAGCTTTTTTTATTATTTCATATATTCTCTCAAAGGTGCTTTTGGAAAAAAATTGCAGTCCAGTTATGTTCTAACTATCAGTCCTTATTTTTTTAAATAACGTGATAACTTTTTACATAGATGAAAGACATATACTGTATAGAACTGATAAGAGATATTTTTTGCTTGCAACTAAAATCCTTTTTCACTGTGTACTTTATTTGCTTCTTTTCTCCCTAGTAGATACCAGAAAAAATGGTTTGTATGGTATAGTATATTACCATTAGCAAAATTGTAGAACTATAAGATTTTTTTTTTATCTTTATTTTCTGGCAAGTGATGTCATAAAGCATAAGGCCTTTTAATTCCTTCGTAATATTTTCACTGTCAAGTTCAGCTCTTGTATACTTGAGCAAGGTTTGCATGGGAACTGTGCCTCTGTAGATCTGTGGCTTAATCTGTACTATGTAGCTGCTCACACATTTCATAGCAGTGACATCAACATCACCTTTTTGGTAGTAGGTGCACAGTTTTGAAAAGCTTGTTTACCTTTCATATGTTTTCAACATTTTGAAGTTTGCTGCAGGGAAGCTTGAAATGACTGCTTTGCTCTGCAGGGTAACCTCAACCACTTTTTGCCACAGAAGTTTTTATTTTCCAGAAGTTCCTTCTTTTATTCCTTTTCATTGTTAAATAATTTTATATTATAACATGGCAGTATTTTGTCACTGGGTGAAGTTGAGATGACATCAGAACATACACTCGAATAGTAAGTCATCTTTCATTTTTGGAGTACCTTATAGAAGTAACAGAATGCAAATTGCAACTTTTTCAGAATGGGACGCAGGGCCTTCAGAGTATCTAGGTGTCTGTGTACAGTATGTGGTTCTCTAGATTTTTAATAATATTTTCCCTTCTGTGTGGCAATAGTTCTGAAACAATTCTTAAGAATCAAAATAGATACCCTCTAGTTTAAAAACAGATATGTCTGATTTACCTTATGAAACTGAACATATTTGCAAAATTTTTTAAATTCTCATAAGAGGGAGGAAGGGTTATTAGTATGCTAAAAACTAAATAATGCTTCTTACTAAATTGCAATGGTATAAAAATATCCTGATTAAAAATGCAAGAATATCTTGAACTGTCTTTGACCTCTGATTTTTTTTATTTCTAGGATAATTTTTCTCTGGATCAATGGGCTGTGGCCAATTGTATGAGGTTCAACAAGGCCAAGTGCCGGGTCCTGCACTTGGGCCACAACAACCCCATGCAACGCTACAGGCTTGGGGATGAGTGGCTGGAAAGCTGCTTGGCAAAGAGGGATCTGGGGGTGTTGGTCGACAGCCGACTGAATATGAGCCAGCAGTGTGCCCAGGTGGCCAAGAAGGCCAACGGCATCCTGGCCTGTATCAGAAATAGTACCAGGGCAGTGATCACCCCTCCTGTACTCCGCACTGGTGAGGCTGCACCTCGAGTACTGTGTTCAGTTTCGGGCCCCTCACTACAAGAAGGACATTGAGGTGCTGGAGCGTGTCCAGAGAGGGGCAACGAAGCTGGTGAAGGGTATAGAGCAAAAGTCTTATGAGGAGCAGCTGAGGGACCTGGGGTTGTTTAGCCTGGAGAAGAGGAGGCTGAGGGGAGACCTTATCGCCCTCTACAACTACCTGAAAGGAGGTTGTAGCGAGGTGGGTGTTGGTCTCTTCTCCCAAGTAGCAAGTGATGGGTTGAGAGGAAATGGCCTCAAGTTGCGCCAGGGGAGGTTTAGATTAGATATCAGGAAAAACTTCTTCACGGAGAGGGTTGTCAAGTATTGGAAGAGGCTGCCCAGGGAAGTGGTTGAGTTCCCATGCCTGGAGGTATTTAAAAGATGAGTTGATGAGGTGCATAGGGACATGGTTTAGTAGTGGACAGGTGTGGTTGGACTTGATGATCTTAAAGGTCTTTTCCAAGCAAATGATTCTATGATTCTATGAATAACAGCAAAGTGTTTTAATAATATTTTTCAGCTGTGACTTTGTGTACAATTTCTTAATTTATTTAGAGAAATATTAAAACCCTTCCGGCATTTCTCTAAAGGTAGATTTCTCTACTAGCAAATCTTTGTTGCGATCCCACAAGTAACCAACTTTTATAGCATGTCTCACTGTGCCAGCATTTTTTAACAACTTGTTTTATTTAAAATAATTTTAAAAGCCCTGCCTTTTGGCAGGCATATAAAACAAGTATGCCTTTATAATTTTTGTATATTTAATGGGAATCAAAGACAAATTCTTAGGTATTTCTGCAAAAATAAAAAGATAATACTTTCTCGGTATGGTTGATCTATGCATGTATTAGATAAGATGTATTGATAGGTACAATAAACAGATTTGGGATAAATTGGGAGGATGCAGGAGCCTTATCCATCATAAGCTGCATCTTGAGTCAACGAAAGAAGCAGTGCTTAGAACTGAGAAATGTAATAATTAAAATTTATAGATACAGGCTTTGGAATTAATCGGGGTAGGTAGTTAGACTTTGCTTTTCGAGATTAGTCTGAAGTCCTTGTTAAATGGCTTTGAGAAGCTGCACATGTTTCAGCTTACATGAGGTATGTTCTTTCAACAGATGTCACTTCTAGCAGAGCAGTAAGTGCATGCCCTGACAGGAGAAGAGGAGAAAGATTCATAGAAACTTTGTTTTCTCATGGATAATTCTGGTATCTGCTAGTATTTTGGTGACTGAAATGCTAACATCATAGAGGAAAAAAAACACCTCAGATGGATAAATCTTTTTATCAATATTTTTGCTCTAGCAAAAATAGTTCTAGATTTCTGATAGTTCTGGAAATATGATCTGATTTAAACTTTTTGTAAGTTTTGACAGATGCCATTCTCTAAAACCAGCAAGATTACTAGTGCGAAGTCTGAACTGAGCGTACACAGTGTATATTTTGTTTGAGTAGAGAGGATTTATAATTTTTTTAATAAAGAATTTTGTAGATGGGTAATTGTTGAGCAGGACTGAATGAGACCTCTTTGCTGGCCTTGAATTTATAAGCAAACAGTTATCTAGGGAAGGTATAAAAATGGCAAAGTGACCTCTTTCTTGTAAGTGGGAAATGGTATCCTATTGAAAAGCCCTCAGTAGAATGTAAAACCACTTATTTCTGAAGTAATAAACTCTTACTTGGCTACAACTAGCACTTCGTTAGTTGTGTGGGTTCTTTTCTCAATATTACAGTACTTTTATCTTCTTTAGAGAGCTTTCTAGTATACACATATTTTATAACACTAATAAGATTCTTCAGTATTGCATAGATCATTTGGGATAATGTCCAAGATGTGATTCATTGTAATGTTTTAAGGAGTTATAAAATATTTGCAGACTCATCTAGATTATTTTATCATGGTGACATGATTTGGTTGGATTTCCTTTTTTGAAGAATTTTGCAGGCACTGTCAGGGAACTAAAATCTGCTGTACTTCTTTAATTACTTCTTGGTGAGACATTAAAAAGTTTACCTTAATTTTTGTAAATAATTTGGTTTATGAATTTCTTCAGATGTTTTGAGGATGGCTTAGAATAGGTTAAATGGTTGTTCACTGCAGACAGTTTTGATCTGGTATAATAAAAACATGAAGAAACACTAAGTACACCGGATTTCTGTAGCAAAAATATTTCACAGCTTTCTTGTGCTATAGAAAGAAAAGTAGCACTTAAGATGACTTTCTGCAGTATTTTTTGATTTCTGTAGTTGGTATACTGGAAGCATTAATAAGAATTATCTCTTTTTTTTTTTTACAGGAAATGTGTAAAAAATACTACTTTTTATTTTAAACTCAAGACTGTATTTGTACAACTACTGGTCTAACTATTGGTTTATGGTTGAACAGGTATTGTTCGTACAGATACAGACATAAAGAAGTTGCGTTATACAGTGGTCTGTATTTTATATCCAATCTCAACTCTATCAAATGAAGTTGACTGGAGCATCATATTAGTAGTACAAAAGACTACACTAAATATATGAAAAATGCATCTTGGCATGACAGATATCATTTATGTCCTCTGTTTTCCAATGTGTAGAGTTTTAATAATGCAGTAGAAAATAACTGAATTGTTTGTCACTTACAGTTGCGGCATTGAAAGGTTTTCTAGATTGCATCAGTTGTTTCTGTATTTTGTGAGTTTCCTAAAAAATACATTTTAAAATGTAATTACATTTAAAAATTACATTTAAAAAAATTACATTTAAAGAAAAACCACTTTGTTTTTAGCACAATATAGGGTTCATCTGTGTTATCATTTCAGTTCTTTAGTAAAAAAATCTGCTTTTGAGAGAATGTATTGATTGTCCCTGCTTGAAGCAAATGGTTCACATTGCAATGCACAAACTGGTTTTCTTCAGACTGAGCCAGGAGATGTATTCTGAGAGTGCACCTCGTGCTCTAACTGTTAATAAATATTCAACTTAAAGAACCAAAGTAGAAATAAAGTAGAAATGGTCTGAAGTAAATCCCACTGGCCTGCATGTGGGGTCTCAGACAAAATGGTTGTTCTGCCCTTTGAGAATCTTCTTCCACTGACTGGCCTGCTAAGATAGGCACAGCCAGAGAGTGCTGAGTGAATAAGCAGGTATTTGTTTTGTTTTATTCTTGTACATGGCACACGTCTTATTTGGTGTTCACTATTTGAACTCTGCTTTGAATTCAGATTTTTGTTTTGTATCCTGAATTATGTCCCTACAACATTTGAATTCTTCACAGATTATCATTACACTTCTCTTCCTAGATAAATTCACTTATTTGTTTAAATTCATTACACAGAATTTATCTTTACAGCTGTCCTATAAGGTAGCCCAGTAATACCACTTCTGTGTTTCAGAACTTAAGGGCATCAGTACCAAAATAACGCTTTGGGTGCCCAAGCGGAAATGCCCCTTTTCCTGCTTTTTTTGAAGAGGTTAACATTTTGAGTTAAGAGCTTTGAAACACATTGGGGTGACGTCTACTTGCACTTGGTGAGATCACAGTGTGTCTAGGAAGCAGATCTTGAGTTCCTGAGTTTTACGGCCAGAAAAATGAGAACCAATAAGGTGACCTCCTTGCTTGGTGTAGTGGCCTGAGACTCGCACAGGAGCTGTGGCAGAGGTTTCAGTGTTCGTCTGTCTGCTGAGTGTGTTTTTTAATTATGGTGTTGGATATTGCAATTTCCAGTGTTGCTTTGTTTTTAAAAATAACACTCGAATTGAAGTGGTTGATTCATTCCTACAGGGTTTGGCTGGAAGAGCCAGGCTGAACAGGTAAGCCAGTGAAATGGCTTGGTGCCACTGAATGGGGCAAGTCCAGCTTCCCTGCTCCCCATGCATCTCCATCTCTCTGTATGCTCCTGTCCCTCCCTGACTGTTCTGCAAATCACTTAAACACACTGATAGGGCAGAAAACGATACAGCTCTTTCTTCTGCATTAGTTTTCTATGCTATGCTGGTAAGTTAAATTGGCTAATGGAAGTATCTAGTAAGCACCAGTGCTGGGAGAGGTGAACTAGAAGCAGGGAGACTTGCACATCAGAAAATAGTGCGGAACTGCTCCTCCCCCCAATACTTAACATCT